>JAQSVH010229255.1:0-13023 GCA_029448705.1 Adansonia digitata
TTTTTTTTTCTGGATATTGCAAAGTATAAACTTTCTTCTTGGAGTAATATGATTTCTATTAGGATATTGGAGGATGCTTCTAGCTTTCTATGTATATCACCAATAAAAGTTAAAAGCATAAAAATGGTCCAGATGTGAATTCCAATGTAGATAGATCATAGATGAGTCTCTGGATATGGTCTAGAAGCGAGGAAAGGAAAGGTCTATTTTGCCTTTGGAATATGTTATTGAGTGTGGAGCTGTCGAATATAATTTGTTGGAGGAAGCTTTTGTTTGAAGAGATGGCTTCTCAACCAAATCGAAGTAATCTTCAGGGGAACGAATAACTGTAAGTTTTTCTTATTTTGTAAATAAATTTTCATAGGAAAAGTGATAAAAATGCCCCTATTTTTGGAATCCCTGATCAAGAAACTTAGCAAGTAAAATCCTGTGTGATTTATGTACACTGATAGATGTTTTTCTTCTGGATATTGCGAAGTACAAATTTTCTTCTTGCAGTATATGATTTCTATTTAGAGATTGGAAAATGCTTCAAGTATTTATTTATGTCATCAGTAAAAAGTTATAAGCATAGAAAACATAAAAGAAGTATGAATCCCAAAGTAGAAAAATCATGCATGAATCTTTGGATTTGGTTTAGATGCAGGGAATGACAAGGTCTAATTTGCCCCTGGAATACTTTGGAGCGGTCCATGAATATGATATGCTTTGGAGGAAGCTCTCTAACCTATTTTGAGGCTTATAAAGTTATGGCTTCTCAAGAAAATTGATGAAGTTTTTATGGAAAGGGCCAATCGTAAGGATTTTTCTATTTTTAAAGGTAATTGCTTGTAAACATAGGCAATTGTAACGATTTTTATGTTGCTTGAGCTGGCAACTTTGCGAGTAAAATTAGGCTGTTACCGCAAATAACTTTTCAAAATCCCATGTGAAATTTATATGCATCGACAGATGACTTCTCTTCTGGCAATTGCAAAGACAAACTCTATTGGAGTAATATGATCTGTTTTGGTGAATGCTTCTAGCTTCTATGTATTCACCCAGTTAGATTGTAGATGAGTCTTTGGATTTGGTCTAGAAGCAAGGAATGGCAAGGTCTGTTTTGCCCCAAATGTGTTGATTTTGCCTATTTTGAGGAATAAAAGAAATGAAAAGATGGCTATGTTGATTTTGCCTATGTTAGTCTAGAAGCAAGGATTTGGTCTAACTGTATGTTAATAGGATTTGCTTGAGGAAGCTTTTGCCTATTTTGAGGCAAAAAAGAGATGAACAGATGGCTTCTCCAGAACATAGATAAAGTCTTTAGGGAAAGGGGTAACTGTAAGGATTTTCCTATTTTTTAGGGTAACTGCTTGTTAGAATATTCAGTATAGTGATGTAAATATGAGGGAAAGATGAATTAGGTTTTATTATTGTAAACCCATATAGTGGAGATTTCTCTATGGTGAACTAACTTAAAATTTTTTTCACGGGCAAGCTTTGAGCCTAGTTGAAAGCTTCATCCCTTCAAGTGTCCTCTAATTTTCTTCAAAAGGGACAACGCGAAGAAATTTACCATTGCGGTGGCTCACTCAACTAAGGTAATATCTTCCTTGCATGTAGAAAACTGAAGCAGCTGACTGCTGACTGCCATGTTAATCTGTAATTTCTAGCTTCATATCTCTTCTTTCCTTAATTCAATGATTCTGCTTTAAGATAATGGCTGACATCTGTTCTATTGATCTGTTAATATCTTAGTAATTTTTATGCTGTACTTGCCCATAAACCGCAAAAACAAAGCATTGTTACTAACAAAATTGTTTTTCTCTTGACAACAGGCTGAGATAAGTGGTAGCTTCTGTCTGCTTCTTAACTTTCAAGGTTGAATGCCATGATATGAGGCAGTACCAGTAAACTCCTTTTAACTTTCCATCCCTTTATATTTATGTTAGATGTTGATTCTTCCATCATCACATGCATACAGTACACTGATCTACCAACAAAACCTTGTGATTTTTTCATGTCGACTTCATACAGAAACTTGTATAGTTGGAACCTTGGCCTCTAAAAGTCTTCTGTTACATAAAAATAAAACTTGTAATTATGCATACTACTAAGTGCTTACTAATTACATGAATACTAGTGCGTGATTTAACCATAGTCCTTATCATTGGAAGGTATCTTACTGGTCAGAACTAAGACCTGCTCAAACTGTTCTCTGTGTGGTCTGAACTTATAGCACTCACCCTCCTTTTTAATTTTTATATTTTTAAATGTATACTCTTTACCACAGTTAGAAATATGTCCTAGACTCGTACATTTGTCAACATCATGTGATTGTGGTTTTCTTTTAGAAAAGTTTACTGATTCTGCATGTACAAGCACTCCTTTATATATATATATATATATATATATATATATATATACATATTTATATATCTTTTGGCAGCTGTTTCCTATGGTTTATGGTGACAGTGCCTGTCTTTCACACATTATATGCTCCTAAAGCCCAGACAAGGATTATTGTGGTTGGTACTGTGTATAAGGCCAACAAAGGTTTCTAGTTACATCTTAAATATGAATTTAGGCAGGAACATGGCTTTTTTTTTTTCTAATAAAGATTGAGGTGTAATTTGATGATATGCATGAGCGGAAGTTAATTAAAATGTTACCTAGCGTTATTGTGGAAAAAGTGAAGTGTTAGGTTATTCAAATTGATTCCTATTCAATGTCCATGGTTTTGCCTGAAGATAATAGCTTCCTAGCTTTTGCATTTTGCTGATGCTTACCCTGGGCCCCGTTTTGGTTTTCCTTGATGTTGTATCTTACTGGTACTGTTTCCATCATCCTGTAGCTATGAGAAAGACACAGTTCTGGCACAACAATTTAGCCTATGCATGCAATTACGGTCACTCCTATTCCAACAGTCTGAAAGGAGTTGATGGAATATATTTAAATCAATTATCATCTTTCAGGTTCTGCTGCTGCCGGGTTTTTGTCAACAGTTGAACAAAATCCAGACCTGAAACCAATGCCTAGCTATAAAATTTTGCAAGTATTTTGTCTCAATACCTTCTACCCACTGCCAACCTGGAAGAAAAAACTAGCTAGTCTGTTGCTCTACTGGTCCTAGTTTTTGTTCAGGGAAAACAACATACCGCAAAGTTGGGAATGATCCATGGAAATTTATTTAACCTGGCAATCTTACCTCTTCTTTTTCCAGTAGAAGTTAAACGCAAGCTAATTTGCTGATGATAAAATTACATACCGAGCATGCTCTGGAAGGTAACATACAAGATATTTGGGATTAAATACCAAACAATACCTTGACCTCAGAGATTGGGTTCCCCAGCTGTTGCTGTTCCTCCTTTGTTTTGTTGTATCGCTCAATTACTGATTTCATGCTGTCAACGGAAGATTCGAATTGCATCAGACATTCTGTAATTTCCAAAAGATTACAGGAGAGAAGAAAAACAGACAAAATGATGATCACATAACATTCAAAATCACCACACGAGGCTCTGGAAAGTATAGTGATATCTTCTGTCAACTTCACTGCTTTTATTTTGTTGCCTTTTCTTTTTCTTTTTCTTTAGAATCATCTCCTTTCCTGATGTATCTAAAATTGTTGTATCTGACAAAGTTGTGATTATATTAGTTAATGACAACTTTGCAGAAAGATAAACCAGCTGGTGAACAGAACAACTGAAGTTGCAATTCTACAAGTAAGTTTTTCCTTTTTGGTTAAAAACGAAGGTCTTGATTAGTCCAAAAACGTTGTTTACCCTTGATGCTTATTTATTTGTCTTTTACTCGACTGTTCTACTGTAACATCTAGACCTATGAATGTTATCTTGACTCTTCATTTTTTTTTTTAAGTATTCGTGTCTAACACATTCGGACATGATCATAAGAGTATGATTCTGCAAACATATGAAAAAAATTTAAAAATTGAATATATTCGTGCTGGATACATACTTTGTCCTGAACACACCTCTGAGTTCAGATAACATAGATCTGAATTACAGAGATTGTATTCTTGGTAAACTATTTTGTATTCCTTCAATCTCTACTTCGCCACCCTTGCTGTAGTTTAAGACGCAACTGTTTCTTGCTTTCACTTTTGTTTTTTGATCCCAAACTCACATTCTTTCTGTGGAAACACTATGTGCATGGTAATTTATGTTAGAATCACTTCTGTTAATCTTTTCCAAAGCCACCGCATAGATGTGCTTCAGTACAGACAAATTTTTACTACACGGTTTAGCTTTTGGGCTTGCACTGTGTTTTCTTGATCCTAGATCCATTGCCCTTTTTTTTTTCAACTACTTAGTGTCATTTGTGCGGAAAATTTTAGTCCATAAATAGTTGAATTACTTAGAATGATAGAGGATGTAGATCCATTGAACTCATATTTATAGTCAGACAATTTTGTCTACCACATTCAGCTTTTTTTTAGCATTTTTCTGAACAAAAACATCTTAGAAGAGTCGATTTACTCCTGGGGGCAATGCATTCCAAACTTCCTAGAAATAATTGTGATGTGTTACCTACTATATTTTCTAGAGTTGAAGTTGAGTGTTGAATACGGATATATGTTTGATATAGATATATTCAATTGTTGTAACATTTTTTCATGAATCTGGAGGATTATACTTTTACATCTATGTCCGAATATACACATATATTGAACATAAGTGCTTAAGGGAAAATAAAAAAATCTGGATAACATATGTTTAGTTACTTATGCTCATGCTTAATTTCTAGATATTGAGTTTTTACGCAACTTAAAAGCAAATTTGAACTCAAGATTACATGAATGAGTTGCTTGATAAAATTTGAGTTTTTTCAAATTCGATGTTTCTTAAATAAACAAGTTGCTTTTTTATTCAAGTACTAAATAAACAAGTTTCAGTTTAAATTATTTTAGATTCCATTTGGTTAATGTTATTCTTTCTTCTACACATGTTCCTTATTTTCCCTTGTCCTTGTCTTAGGGAAGTAATCGAAGTTGAGATCAGGCTATAAGAAGCTTGACCTTGAGTTTGACTTGAAACTTAACATTCAAATTTTGATTTGAGTTAATCGAGTTTCACTTTAAAAGCTCGAGCTTGATTTGAGATGGAAATCAAATTGTTCAAGCTTTTTGATTAGGCTTGTTAACCTAATAAAAATAAGCTTGATTCTCATGGTTGATTTCAGTGCTCGTGCTCGAACTTGAATTTGAGTTTAAATTGATATCTTTAAATACTAATTAAAAATGCATATTAAAAGAAGCTCGAGTGAGAACATGAGTTACTCGAGCTAAACATTAGGATGCACGAATGACTCAATTGCTTGAGTTACCCAAGCTCGATTATAATCGGGTCAAATTTGAGTTTTTTCAAGTAGAACTTGAATAACTTACAAATGCAAATGTCCCGTTACACCCCCTATCTTTTCAAAAAAATTATTTTCTTGTAGAAGGTAATTTTCATACATTCATAAACATTTCTTGTATGAACTTGAATCTTAGTTCAATTGGTTCATGTAGTTAATCTTCATAAGGAGCATCTAGTAAGTTTATGGTTTGAATTTTAACATTTGCGATTTTATCTTATTCTCAAACCCGATCTCTTTGTACCCAAAAAAAACAAAAAACAAAAACCCTTTACTGTCTCTCTGAGAATCTTTTATTAACCCTGGGCTAATCTCATATGTGCATTCACTTTCTTGGCTTTCTTCTCTTTCTCTTCTTTTTTGCATTGCAAATACTTTGAAATTAGAAAGATAATTACACAAGAGGTTTTACTAAAGAGTGTTCTTTGAGCACCAGTTAGAATTGTCATTTATAACAATTTTAATCATTTAAGATGGTGAAAATTTTCAATGTTCTTATTCAACAAGTGCCTCTAGACTGGCTGTCACTAAATGTCATTACAAAATTATCTTTGGCAATAAAATTGAGTTTCAAGTCTTTAATAGTTTATTTTGGATAAGGTATTTGAAAACGAAATCAAGGTCTTTAAAAGCACAAAATGAATTTACTTGTTCGATAAAAAATTAAAAGGAAAAATTATAATTTAGAAATTGTAAGGAATGTCAGGTGTTGACTTTTTTTTTTTTTTTGGGGAAATTTCACTAATTTTGTGATTGTTAGAAATTCTTTCAAATGGATGATCATAATTTCAGGAAAAAATATTATTTTTTATAGTTTTATACTGTTTTTAGTTTTTTTTTTCTTATTATTATAGTATCTATGTATCCTTTTACAAATCTGATAATACTTATGTTACATATATTATCTATATATATTTCACAAAATTTGCTATTATTGTTTTTTATAAATTTTTTTATCTCATCAGATTTGTCTAGACTAAATTTTCTTTCTGTTAAGTACTTGACCTAAAATCAACTAATAATATGTGGAAAGATTTGAATATAAGTTTGTAAAAAACTCAATGTTTAATCAATGTGGGATAATTTCGTTCAACTTTACATGTGGTTTGCAAGGCTTACACATGGATAGGAGTTATCAATCTCACGAGGAAAAACAACATAACGGAACTTGAGTTTTGATATCTTGTTGAGCGTTTAACTTAGAACCAAGTGAACCTAGAATCGAGTGGTAATATGTGGGGCTTAAGAGTAAAAAAAAAATTAATATTTAATCGATGTAAGATAAGATCATTTAAATTTTATTTTCACATATTGCTAACGTCACTTACACGTATACATCACTTAACACTTGAAAAATATTTATCCAAATAAAATAATTATAAATGTTAATCTTTTAACATAATGATAATTTTTTGAAGGCTAGATCCCTCTTAAAATCAATTGATCTTGTTAAAATTTTATGTCACTAATAGTACGATTAGTTATGAATGGGCTTGTGCAAAATACATTTTACCCAAGATTTTGCATATATTTTAACATGAATTATTAACAAGTAAAAAATTTATATAAATGTAATACTTTAACAGCAAAAAATAATACAAATATGTCATGAACACAATATTTCTTAAAAAATGCTCTTTAATCTCAAATAAAATATCTTCATTACCTAAGATAACTCTTAAATCAAATGTAATGACCTAGATTATTTGTTTCTAGCAAAAGCTTCTTCATTTTCAAATAAAGCTTACCCATGCAATATAGAATAGCTTTTATAGTAAGTGGAGATGACTCAATTGTGTAGCTTAAGATCATGTGTATTTTTTTCTAGATGTATTTAAAATTATACTTTAATTGAATTGAGCCTATATTCCTTATTCTCTTACATAGGAATGCATAGCTATTTGTCTCATTTATTCAAGATTTTAAGATATATTTGATCTTGGAGATTAGTTTTGTTGGTTGACATCAATGTTAAAAAAGTCAAATCGAAGGTTAAATTGGTTGGATTTTTAATTTTTGATTCAATTGATTTGACAGGTTGAATCAGATTGTTTAATATATATATTTTTTTCCTTTAAGATCAATCCCGCGTTTTCATAATTCTAACACTTCGGATACCTTTTCTTATACCGGAAAAAAAAAACATTGTTGCATTTTGGAAAACAAAATTACTTTTGAAATTAGCATCCACAACCTGCCAAAATATAAAACCTTGTGCAAGCTGCAATGATGGCTTAGAAGTAGCGGAGAGCTTGGACCGCTTCTTGGCCAAGCTCTGGGCAAGAGCTTCTAGTTAGCAGCGGCCTTTACAACCCTTTTCTTTCTAAACAACCCTTCTCCCTCTCACTTAGGCCTCTAACTACCCATTAAAACAAAAGAAAATCTTCAAATCAGCCAATTCTATTTTTACTAGAAAAGATCTCCAACCATGGCTTCAGATCCCAAGAATTTTTTCGACTTGATGATAGATTGCCAACTGGCTGGTTGAATTGTGATGGAGCTCTTTGCTAATTGCACTCCTTGCACCGATGAGATGGGTATTGGCCATTGAAAATGTTAGATCGATGAATGAACTTAAAAGCTTTATATCTAGTTTAATTTTTTTTTACATGAAGAACTGTCAATAGTGGAGCTTTTTCAGATTCAACTCGATTTTTATTGAGTTTTTACTTGTGGAATCAAATTTTGATCGGTTTGATTATTAATCGATTCTTATATAATTATCGGAGCGGTCAAACCATCGATTGTTGATTCAACCAGTTTGACAACTCGTTTGGTTCGACATTTATCCCATGGTTGATACAATCATTTTTAAGAGATGATATACGATAAGTTTGAATTTGAATCTCAGAATTTTAAATCTCTTATTCTATCTTTGTATTGCAATTGGAGATAGCAATTCTTGTATTCGTATTTTTTTCCTATTATTTTCATGTGTCATAGTTAATTTTGAGGTATTATATATATTGATATATTAATAATTTATATTATATAGCTTTGGACATGTTTATGTTTTTTATATTATGTGTTGTTTAATAATTTAATTATTTTTCATGTTGTGTCTAAAAGGGTTTGTTTAGTTGCTAACTATAGGCTTTGTTTAAGGATTCTTTTATGGGTAATGTTAATTGATGAAGTGATATATATATATATATGTGTGTGTATGTATGCATACGTGGGAAGAAGTGTTACTAATACATTACTATTTCTTGAATTTTATAAAAATAATATATTAAATATCAAAAACTTTACTCGAATGGTAAATAAGAAAAAGGATTGCTTAATTGATACACCAATTAAGTATTATTTTATTACTAATTTAGGAAAATTTTTGCATTTAATACATTACTTTTTATTAACTCAAGAAAAAGTAATTCATTAATTGTTTATTTCTTTCCTTAATACTACTGGTTACTATTTCCCAATGAAGAATCTTTAACCAGTATCTATAGGTAGTAATTAAGCAGATTTTTATTTTATTACTAATTAAAAAGGTTTTTATATTTAATTTATTACTTTTATTAAACTCTAAAAAATAATCCATTAATTACATTTTTTTCTTTTAATATCACACTAATCATTTTCACAGGTAATTGTTAAAATGTCTCTTTATACAATAAAACTTGTCTAGGCGTTTCATTTTATGATTATCTAATAAACTTTTGGAGTAACTTTTGTAGAAAGCAAAAGCTGGCCAAACATAAATTTTGAATGAAGAACTTTCTTTTTTCGTTCAAGCTGAAAACACAATTCATTGTAGAAGTCTAAAAACTACTTTGATTATTTGGGATATTTAAATTTGAGAATACTATAGCTTTAATTTTTTTAAAATAAGAGTTACAATTTTTGGATTAAGATATAGGGGGTGTAATCGAGTAGAACTTAAGCTATAAGATGCTTAAGTTTGACTCGAAATTTAAGTTTCAAATTTGTATTCGAGCTCGATTGAGTTTCATTTTTAAAGTTGGGGCTTGATTCAATAATTAGCCTCATATTCGTAATAAAAAATGATCGTGATTCTCATATTCAATTTCAAACTCAATGATTTGTGCTTAAACTTGAGTTAGTGTTTGAGTTGAGATTTTTCAATACTAATTAAATATAAGAAAGCTCAATTAAGTTCATAAGTTACTGAAGTGAAGTATTAAGATATTTAAATTTAATTTGCTTGATAGCTCAAGCTACTTGAGTTTGACTGAGCAAAATTCAAGTTTATTTTGAGTTAAACTCAACTAACTTGTAAAATTAGTTGTCTATATAAAATCATACTAGTGGTTACTTTTGTATTGAAAAGTAAGAGATGGAAGCTTTACTAATTGAAGACAAAGCAAAAAAAATAAAAACATTTATCACATAAAGCCGTACTAATTAATTACCATTACTAGCAATTGTTTGATGGCAGTGGTCAAGCCATATAGCCAAGTGAGTAGCATAAGTAATAGTATTCATGAGTTGCTCAAGTTGAATTTTGGTAGTGTTTAAGTATTATATTAATAAATTTTAATTTTGTTTGTTAAAATTTTTGCTCTATCTATCGTGTAGAATAAACCTCCACAATTTTGTTTAAGTTTATACACAAAGATATTGATTTTTTTTTTTTTTTTAAATATCAATCCATATGTGAAAAGAATTGATCTTCTAGAAAATTTATATTAGTAATGTTACTGATAGTAAACTAGATTCATTTGTGCTTGGACAAAAAAAAAAAAAATTAGATTTCACAATTCATGTACCGGTGTAACGTTCACGGATTTTGTCATATCAAAATCCCGTTTAAAGTATTTTATATATTTTTTTATATATGTAAATTTAATATGTTAATAATTTACATTACATAGATTTTGAGACATTTGTGGAATTGTTTAATATCTGTAATATTAATATTATACATTATTTACTTTTTATTACGTTTAATGGGGCTAGATCTTAAAAAAAAAAAAAAAAATACCATGTCCCAGCTACTTATTTCCTAAAGTTGGAAGTTTAGGCAAGTCACCTAATCTAATTTTTTGAAAGGTTTAATTTAATTATGTTGGGTTTAATATATGATATTAAAAGAATTTATTATGATATTGAATTATTTTGGAGCAATAAACGATGGCCTTTAACTCAATAGGAGTATAATTCTTTAGGAAAAAAATAAAAATTATACTTCTAGTATTATTACTTTCTAATTAATTAAGTACAATTAAAGGAGTTCTAATTTTTTTAATAAAAAATACTTATTTTCTTCTTGTTTTAGCAAACAACAAGATGCCCTTTAAATTAAAAATTATATCAGAGTAATTAAATTTAACTCAAGCACTAATCATCTTGATAACAGTCCACAAAGTTCAAAGCAAACACATTACAATTGATTTAGAAAATCTATCCATGGATTCGAGATTTCATGCTAAAAAATGTGATTTATAATAATTTAATGGTTCCATCGAATAAGTTTTGACAATGTCACTGTTTGATGGCCATGAGTGACATTTAGTATTATGTCAGAATTTACTTGCAAATTTGCTAGCCAATTGGCACATGGTAGCTGTTGGCCTTGCTCATAGACGCTACAAACATTCTAGTTGACGTCACATGCATTTTCCTACGCTATTTTTGGTAGGAAGAAGAAAAAAAATGAATGAGATTGTTTTTTTCATTTAGTACGAAAAAAGAAAAATAAAACTAAAAAAATGAGGTTATAAGGTAAATTTATTAAAAAAAAAGTTTAATTTAAAAGAACGAATACTTTTTGTTTTCTCAATTTATGAGTATTAGATATGAAGAGAAGAGAATATGTCAATTTGTACATTTTTCTCTTTTCTTTTTTATTTCCCTTTTACCAAAATAATAAGTTATTTTAATTTTATTGCATATTCCAATTCTTGATTTGATTTAAATACTTCTTCTTCACTACATTTTAGAAAATTAAAAAAAAAAACTAATTTTTAAATGTATTTTTTTGTATAAATGAGGTTATAGTTTTGAGATAAGAGAAATATTGAAAATGCTAAAATTTAAATTTTAAATCTATTAAGTACCATTATATTTGTACGTTTTTCTCTTTTCTTTTTTATTTCCCTTTTACCAAAATAATAAGTTATTTTAAGTTTATTGCATATTCCAATTCTTGATTTGGGTTAAATATTTCTTCTTCACTACATTTTAGGAAATTATAAAAAAAGCTAATTTTTGAAGTTTTTTTTTTTGTATAAATGAGGTTATGGTTTTGAGATAGGAGAAATATTGTAAATACTAAAATTCAAATTTTAAATCTATTAAGTATTATTATAACTACATGAGCTAATTATAAAAGATAAAATTTAATATAATTTTTTGATACATTCACTATAATTCTTTATATGCATTTCAAAAAATTATATTTATAAATAGTAATTAAAAATAGTATACTAAAAAGTAATAAAAAAAATCAGATTGACAAATGTAACTTCTTTGTTACTAAAACTCTCTAAAAATTAAAGCATTGCATGTACAACGCGATGGTCAATTTCAGTTGTCAGTCTGCTTTAGTTGTTTTTTCTTCTCTCTCCTTTCTTTTTTGTTAGTAATAGTTACGCTAGACTTTAAAGTTTGACAACATTAGAAAGTGTATATTTCGGCAATATGTAGACAATAGCGTAATTTCATGCATCCTCAAAAGGTGAACACTAGTTAAAATCTCGATTGTTGTCTTGTAAGTAAAGGTTTATTTTATGATTAGAAAGTTGGAAATAAAATATTTGTTGGGAAGTTTGACTTGACTACAACTACAGAATTTCATGATAAACGCATATCCTAAACGCCAATGTTGCCTTGCATGAAAAGTAAGAGTCAAATGAGGCTGTCTCAATTCCAATGAGAAGGCCTTCAAGTTATTTCATTGGTGAGTTTGATATAATTTTATGTTAGATTTGATTAGTTATATTTTAATTTGTTTATTTGATTATTTAATATTTTTTATTTATGGATATAATATTTTATTACAAATATAATTTTTGTACTGTTATAATTTTAAAATAATAAAATATAAAAAGTCAATGTTTCAATTAGTCTTAGCTTAGTGGCAAAAGGAGATTTTGGAATCTTGAGAGGATGATTTTTTTTTATAAACCATAGTATTGCAAAAGTCTACTAGACCCCAACTAATCCTGTTCAAGTTGGGTCAACCAACTTGTTGGGGTAAGGTACTATTAATATTAGTTTTCTTCACTCACAAGACTCGAACTTAAGATTTTATTTAAAACTTTGTTTAAAGGAAATAAGTATCAAACTACTTGATCCAACTAATATTGTTCGAGAGGGTGAGTTTGATCCAACTTTATGTTAGATTTGTTGAGGTGTGTTCTAGTTTGTTTGATTGTTAAGCGATTTAATGAATGGATGTAATCCTTGATTATGATTGTAAATTGTAACTTCTTATATAATTATAATTTCAAAAAAAAATCATCATTGGAACTTCTAAATCTCACATTCTAAGTTTGGTGGTACATGAATTTTATTCAATTTTATATTGATTTGATACGTTTATTGATTTTTCTATTGAATATATGTAATAAGTTGTTTAATTAATATTTTAATTTTTATAAAAGCAATTTTCATTAATAAAAAAGTTAATTTAAATAACAAAAACGGTATAGTTAGGATTTCCTACGGATCAGAAATGCACCTTTTGAACCCTTTTAC
>JAQSVH010229276.1:0-13020 GCA_029448705.1 Adansonia digitata
AAAATAATTTTTCGCATTGTTGTAGTGTCCGACTCATGGATAAGTTTATTGCCAAATTATAAGGAATGCCACAAGCATTAAATTACAATAAAAGAAGACCGGTAAACAATGTTTAAAAAGCTAGATTGATAGTCAAATCAGTGCGACCTCCAATTACTGATCCATTAATCCAATCGATTGGACCAATTGTTCATATCAAACAAAATTTTAAATAATAAAAATGTAATTTTAATAAAAAAATAAATATTAAATATAATAAATATTTAATAAAAATATATATTTGACTTAATAATATAATCTTTAATAAAAATTTAAGGGATTAATTGTTCGAATCTTATAACATATAAAAAAAGTTAAAAAAATAAGTCTAAACTGATTTTTATGATTTTTGTTAATTTTTACTATTTTTTATTTAATTATATATACCGAATCGAAAGAGTAATCAATTCAACTTATCCCATCGATTTAACTAATGCGATGTTTTTCTAACGGCAAGCACGTTATAATAGACTCAAGTGCGCATCACATTCACATATAGACAAAGAACTAGTTGTCGGCGGCGGAATTTTGAATCACTTTGGTAATTTTTTTTTTTTGAAATTCTGTTTACGTTTATTCAATGAGGAAACGCAAGTAAAGTCATCGATATAGATATAGATATAATTATATGACATAATTATAATATAAAAATAATTAAAATATAATATAAATTATGATATGATATAAAAATAATATGAATATGATACGAATATATAAATATATTAAAATTTAAATAAAATAAATTATTAATATACTAAAATTTATATAAATATATTATACTAAATGTAATTATATTATATAATACGAATATATAAATTTTTACGGACAACGAGAAACGAAAAAAGTGTGCGGTAGGTATGATAGACATTATGAATCAATATGGAAGTATTTAAACAATTATTATCATTTGGATCAAAACAAGTATATATGCCCGTTTAAAACTCTTTGGTGACATATAAAGTAAAAAAAAAATTAACTTATTAGACCAGTGAAATTCAATTCATATTTTAACCTTTCTAAATTTGAACTTCAGCTTTTGTATTTCATGATGTATATAATCATATATATATATATATATGGATTATTAATATATAATATATTAACGGTGGAGTTTTTTTTTAATGTGTATGCTAAGATAGACTAGTATTCGTTATTATACGCTTTTGCATGGGGATATTAGTTGATTTATCTATTTTTTATATATAATTGTAGATTTTAAAAATGAATAAAACTAATGAATGTAAATCAACTAAAATTCGTCTTAATATGTGAGGTGCAACTTATATCAAATTATTATAAAATTATTTATTTTATATATTATTGAAAAATTTATTATATATTAAGGCAAAAATTAATATAAAATTTATTTTTATTATATTGAATAAATTACTTTATTTTTTAAGATAAGTAAAATTAAACTTTTAAGATAAAATAATTTTATATAAGCATTTAATATTTTATTTATTATCAAATTAATTCATTTAATATAAGTGTTTTAATGAAATTAGACTTCTTATTTGTAAATTAGATAAATCTTATTAATAGTAGAAAACAAATTTATAATGACAATTTCAAAATATAGTGAACAATAATAACTATTTTAGTCAATTCAAAAGATTCTTCACATTCATATTTTTTTATAATATATATTACAAGTGTTCATGAATTACGTTTTTTTTATTTGTCCAAGTTTATTCTGAAAATCCATGAAAATGATTTTTATGTTAATATATTTTTTCAAAAATATGTTTTAGTATTTAATATAATAATTCAAACAAAAACAATTGATCTAAATTATTAAAATTTTATTTTAAATCCGATTCAATTTAGAAGAAACAAGTAATTAATCGTTACTAAACAAATCTACTCTAAACCTTGGTGACAAAAAGAAAAGAAGTCTACACTAAGCCTGGCATTTTGGACTGAAACTTCGTTAGATTATTATGCAGTTATTTCTATTGTGCATAGCGTAAACCTTGGTAGGTGGAACTTGCATGCGAGCTATGAATAGGGTTAGCACTTGGGTTGGTGAGCCTGCGGAGCGCAGATACATTCAAAATCAGAAGTCATGTCTGCTGACTGTCGACCTTTGACAAAAATTTCTATATAAATAGCAGTGCCTTGAAAGCCAGCGGCCGGCACCACTGCTTTCTTCTCTTGTTTGTAACACTCTTCAAAGCTCCATCCACTTCCAAAAACAACACCACTGGAATCAAACCAATGGCTCCTACAGTTGCTGAAACATTCACCGATTTCTCAGCTCTCACCGATTTCGTTATTACCCAAGGTAATGGAGTGAAAGGCTTGTCTGAAATGGGTCTTAAAACCCTCCCTAAACAATATATCCAACCATTAGAAGAAAGGATGTGTATGACCAACATTCTAGCACAAGAATCCATTCCCATCATTGATATGTCAAATTGGAATGACCCCCAAGTGGCCAAATCAATTTGTGATGCTGCTTCGAAATGGGGGTTCTTCCAGATTGTTAATCATGATGTGCCCGTTGAAGTGCTAGAGAACGTTAAAAATGCTACTTATAGGTTCTTCGGGCTGCCTGCTGAGCAAAAAAATAAGTATTCGAAGGAACATTCTTCTTCAAATAATGTGAGGTTTGGCACAAGTTTTAGCCCTCAAGCAGAAAAGGCTCTCGAATGGAAAGATTACCTTAGCCTGTTTTACGTCTCTGAAGAAGAGGCTTATGCATTGTGGCCTCCTGTATGCAGGTATAAACAAAGAGTCAATTATTACTTGTTAGACTTTCTTGCGTACATAAAACATATTTATTAACCGACAATTTTTTATTTTTTATTTTCCAGAGAGCAAGTGCTAGATTACATGAAGAAGTCTGAAGTTGTCATTAAACAACTGCTGCAAGTGCTGATGAAGGGTCTGAATGTGAATGAGATTGACGAAACAAAAGAATCCTTGTTGATGGGTTCAATGAGAACTAACCTTAACTATTATCCCATCTGTCCTAACCCTGAGCTCACCGTTGGAGTAGGGCGACACTCCGATGTCTCGACTCTCACAATTCTCCTTCAAGATGAGATTGGGGGACTTTTCGTAAGAGGAAACCAAGGTAATAATTGGATTCATGTTCCTCCAATTAAGGGTTCCCTTGTGATCAACGTTGGAGATGCATTGCAGATATTGAGCAACGGCAGGTATAGAAGTGTTGAACATCGTGTGGTCGCTAATGGAAGTAAGAACAGAATCTCTGTCCCAATTTTTGTGAATCCAAGACCAAGTGATGTGATTGAACCTTTGCCTGAATTGATTGCAAGTGGCGAGAAACCAATTTATAAGCAAGTTCTTTATTCAGATTATGTCAAACATTTCTTCCGCAAGGCACATGACGGGAAGAAAACAGTTGAATTTGCAGAACTGTAAACAAGATTCTTTCTTATTTTCTTCAGCCATTGTAATCTTCGTGATTTGCTGTAGGTAAAAAAAAAAAAAAAAAGGGTTGAAATGAATAAATTATGCAAGCATAAAAGTATGTCAATATGCTTATCTAAAACCAATCATTACAAGCATTATTTCTGTTACTTTTTCCCAGTTTCACGTGAAAATTATTAAAATTTATTAGCAATAGGCTGCATATAGATCTGGTGAGTTTGAACGTTTGAATGTTTTTCATGTATATAAAAATGAAATAGTACACATGAAACTAAAAAATTAGGCTGAAACTAGACCATGTGTCAAGATGTTTAATTTGATTCTAGTTATTTCTTTTTAGGCTTTATGAAATGCATTAGAAAGAAAAATGCTACATAGTGCAACATAAATAGATGAGGTTTTTTTCGGTTAATGGTAGAATGTTGTGGTTTGAAAGTACGGCACTCGAATCTGTACAAATTAGATCGAGTATTGAACGTAGATATTCAATTTTCTTTTACTATTTATTATTGTCGTCTTAATAGTATTAAAATATGTAAACTTTTTATATTAATATTTTAATATATAAAAATTAAGTTAAAAACTACTTACTGTTACAATAATAATGTTATCACTTATGTTTAAGTAGATCAAACAATCTATGCACTAATATCATATTTATATATTTTCACACAAGACTCTCTATCTAACAACCATATGCTAATAACAAAACAAATAACAAATTAATCAACAGCCCCAAAATATAAATCCAATGACGATGTTGCATTCGGAATCCGGATGGTCAATAAGAGAGATTTCTAATCCTATCACGTCAGCCATCATAAAACAAACGTAGCACGATGAGAGTCTCCAGCAATCAAAATCCCAATGTACCTATGAAATTCACGAAACCCCCACTTTTTGAAGGAATGGCTATTTGCTCATTATCAATTCAATCCCGTATTCTTCCATCTTCACTTTGAATTTATGCTAATCAAAGTCTTCTTTTTTATGACCAACATTTACGGTTGAATGTATACATATATTTATATGTTAAAGCAAATAATATTAATGTTATATCATCCACATGCAAAGCGCAAAGCACACATATAGGTCCATTTGAATTTCATCTCACCATGAAATCTTGAGGAATACACCCCTTAACCAGTGAAATTATCTCATGTCGGGTACAAATGGTATAGCTACCTCATTTCCCACTAGAGCTTAATGCTCTAGTGGGAGGGCCTTTTCACTCTTTCAACCCTTTTGGGTTTTTTTTCTTTTAATTGGGAAATAAAATATGTAAATTTTATTATATAATAAATATATTTTATTATATATAATAATATAATAAAAATATAAGATTTTTTATTATAAAATTAATATGCATTAATTAAAAATAAATGTTACATGAATAACAAAAAATTATTATTTGTATCTTTTATTAATTTTTAATTAATTTATTAATAAATTATTATTTGACATAAATATAATTTTAATAAATTATTATTATTATTATTATTATTATTATTAATTTCATAACTATCAAATCAACTAAAATTTTCATTAAATATACACATTTTAATCTAATATCTATAATGATCGATTTCTATTCTTATCTTACTATAATCATTATATTTAAATCTAATCATTTTTATAGCTGATTATAATCTCACCACCAATTAACTAATTTCACCGCCACCATCGTTTTTAATCTCACTTTAATTTCACGGGGACTAGTCTCACACCAAAGCCTAACTATTTTTCTATTGACAATTCAACTTGAATTGTTGGTTATCAATTTTGATTTAGGATCATAATGCTTCTTAACCAAACTTTATAGGTTTAAAAAACTGGGAGCTTCTTTGAATAAGTGGAAGAATACGGGAGGCGAATTATTAGAAACAAAACACTTTCATTGAGGGAGAGAAGATTGTGAAAAAGCAAAGGCAAGGAAAGAGAGTGTGCATGTGCAAGCAAGTTGCAGCACAATACGAAAAAAGAGAGAGAGAGAGAAAGTACAAGGAACCTGCTTTAAACTATGAACGGGGCTCATAGAAAATCCAAACCATGGAAGTCAGCCTACCATTTTAGACTCATTTAGGCTAATGCGTCAACGAAGCTGCCAAAAAAAAAAAAGGGTCGGCTGGCTGACTGGAAGTGGCAAATTATCTAGGATAATTAGTTGGCTGCTGAGGAGTGATGAAAAGGACTTGGAAGACTCAAAATGATTATTTAACAGCTCTTAACTACTCACCTAAGCCAACATATGATGCACATGTTCCTTTTTGGTGATATGAGCCGTCAAGGTAATCCTTTGGCTCTTTTGAAACTTCAAAGTCATTACTTTCCACTACATTGGGTTGGTGAGACAAACACACACACACATATATATATTTCCTTCATATTACCAAATATAATTAATTAAGAAACCCAAAAGGTCAGAGGCGGTGTGCCTAGCTGCACAAAATGGTAGCATATATATAGAGAGAGACATATAGCACTGCATTCAAAGCAAGCTTCACCACTGCATTCTCTTCAAGCTCTATCTACTTCAAAAAAACAAAATTAATCAAACCAATGGCTCCTGCACTTGCTGAACCATTTGGTGATTCCTCAGCTCTCGTTGATTTTGTTATCAACCAAGGGAATGGAGTGAAGGGTTTGTCTGAAATGGGCCTAAGAGCCCTCCCTAAGCAATATATCCAACCTTTGGAGGAAAGAATGTGCATGGCCAATATCATAGCCCAAGAATCCATTCCCATCATTGATATGTCAAACTGGGAAGACCCTCAAGTGGCAAAATCAATTTGTGATGCCGCATCAAAATGGGGGTTCTTCCAGATTGTTAACCATGATGTGCCCATTGAAGTGCTAGAGAATGTTAAAGATGCGACTTATATGTTCTTTAGGTTACCTGCTGAGTTAAAAAATAAGTATTCCAAGGAACATTCGTCTTCAAACAATGTAAGGTTCGGCACAAGTTTTAGCCCTCAAGCAGAGAAGGCTCTTGAGTGGAAAGATTACCTTAGCTTGTTTTACGTCTCTGAAGAAGAGGCTTCTGCATTGTGGCCTCCTGTGTGCAGGTATGATACAAAGAGTCCAATTATTTACTTGCTACATTTTCTTGCATGCATAAAAAAAATCCTGACATGTAGACAATTTGCTAACAAATATATTAATTAACCTTTTTTTTTCTCTTACAGGAAGCAGGTGCTGGATTACATGAAAAAATCTGAAGTTGTCATTAAACAGCTATTGCAGGTGCTAATGAAGGGTCTCAATGTGAATGAGATTGATGAAACAAAAAAATCATTGTTGATGGGTTCAATGAGGACTAACCTTAACTACTATCCTATTTGTCCAAACCCTGAACTCACTGTTGGAGTAGGGCGTCACTCTGATGTCTCCACTCTTACAATTCTCCTTCAAGATGAGATTGGGGGGCTTTATGTAAGAGGAAACCAGGGTGATAATTGGATCCATGTTCCTCCAATTAAGGGTTCCCTTGTGATCAATGTTGGAGATGCATTGCAAATACTAAGCAATGGCAGGTACAGGAGTGTTGAACATCGTGTGGTCGCCAATGGAAAAAAGAACAGAATTTCAGTCCCAATTTTTGTGAACCCAAGACCCAGTGATATGATTGGACCTTTGCCTGAATTGATTGCAAGTGGTGAGAAACCAATTTATAAGGAAGTTCTTTATTCAGATTATGTCAAACATTTCTTCCGCAAGGCACATGATGGGAAGAAAACGGTTGAATTTGCTGAACTATAAACCATGATTCTTTCTTATTTTCTTCTGCAATTGCAAGCTTGGTGATTTGTTGTAGAGAAAGGTCGATAAAATAAACTGTACGTATAAATAACCATAGATGCTTGAGGATCAGGCTGGACACTAGCCATAAGCAAAAGATGCTCCTTGTATGAATCTCAAAAGAATTATTTAAATAATACAATTTTTTATTTACCTTTTATAATTTGAGGGCAAATTCATGTTCATTGAAACCAAATTGTCAACCTAAAACGACAGCTTTAAATTTTTAGATAGTGCATATCTATAAAGGAACTCTTTACACATAAAACAAGAAAAAGAGGCAACAACAATGATGAAAGTAGACAATTTTCAAAGATGTTATCATACAGGAAAATTTTGCACCATGATAGTCACTGCTAGGCCTATATAGCTGAGTATAGAACACAAAAGAAATTAACCGGTTTTATTTTTTTTCTTCAATAATCAGCATTTGAAAGTGGAAAATATGTAATATATATGTATACATATATATATATATATAATATTTCAACATTTAGACCTTTGAAAATATTCTGCAATTTTTCATGTTATTAAAAAATCAACTGCAGAACTCAAAGTTTACAAACAGCAATTTCAATTTAGGGAGAAAACCTAAATGCTCATGACTTAAAGTGAATACTAGCTATCATTGAATAAATTATCATTGTGTGGTTACCTTACCTTGTTGAGGAGAGTTGGGCTGTCCCGATGAGATACCCTCCGGCTGAACTTGTCACTGGTCATTTTAGTAAACCAAGTGTGCTCTGCAAAAGGGAGGATATACCATACTTTCAATCATGTTTTAAATCATCTTCCAATAAAAAAACAAAATCACCAGCTTAAAATTTTGCAATTCTGGAATGCCTCATACAATTTCCACATAAACTACGGTAGTGCACCATAATTTCTATGGGCTACCGAAACAAAGCAAATTTAACAAACATGCGATGAAACATTATAATCACAAAGTAATTATAAAAGTCAAACCAAAAGTTTGATGAAAAAAAAATAAAAGGAAAAAAAAAGGAATATTTAGATTGAACAACGAATCAAAAACACTAAAGCACGCAAACTATGATCCGAAACTTTTAATGTAAATTTATTATCTGTATTTTCTAAGCTTTGCCTTCTATTAGCAAAATTGTGATCATGGTAAAGAAATGCATAGCAGCAATGACCAAGCAAAGATATTAACTAAGACCAGTCCAATCTTCACTGTCAAAAAGCAATAATTCATGCCAGGTGACTAACAAATAAATGAAGGTGAAAAAATATTGCTAAGAAGGAGATGCTATATATCTTCAAAATAAATATAAGAAGGCTTTCTAAAAGAGAAGTTTTCTGTTTTCATGTTTCAAGGCACAACGAATCATGTTTAAAAAAAAAAAAATGCTTGCTTTGCATTCTGCCTGATTCAAAAAAGGTCTCAAATGTAAAATGCATTGTCAAAAGCATCAAAAAAGACCCATTAGTCCCTAGTTGATATGGAGATAAAAAATGCCCCCCTATTTCTCCATCCGATTTGTTCAAGTTAAAAATCACCGCATGCAAGCTCAAACTTTTGGACCTTTCTGCCAGGATCAAGCTTATGCTGAGATTAACTCAGCTAAATGCACCATTTTCTCGTATTTAAAGAGCACTAATAGCCTAACACCACCATCCAATATCTTTGAAGTACATGATATTAAGACAAATAGAAGTGTGATAAAAACTTCTATAAGAGCAGATTACTCAATCTATGTAAGTATTAGACATCATAACAGTTCAGTATATAACATTGAATTATTGATTTGACATATGTTAAGCCTACCTTTCACAAGAGTCCGTGGATCTTAGAGAACCTAAAACATTAGAAAGAAATTAAATTACCTTCAACTCTGTGTGTGCATGTATAAAACTTACATTTATGAAGCGCTATTACATGGAACGTGAATCATATACAGGGTAAGCTCTAAGTAGACACTATCTGAGTCCTTTTCCCTCTTCTTCCTTCACAAACAATGTTAACATACTTATTTGATCCTGTACTTTCGAGGGCCATGTAACCAAGAGAAAACATTTTATTAACACAGTGAAAAGAACCTACTAATAGAGGGGTGCGGAAGCTAGAAAAATGTATTTAGTTTGCAAATGCACAAAAACCAGAACTGCATATTTGGTTTCACGTTATATGGTAAAATATACACATGGAATGAATTAGAGCACATGCAGGAAAATGAGAAAAGCTCCACGTTAAATGACAAGGAGGCAGGAAAGCTAGAAATATCTTTTCCACCCCAGTTTGTTGAAGTTCATAGTTTCTTAGAGAGACGTAGATACACCAACATTTAAATATGGAATAAGGGAAAAAATGTTCTCTACATATGATGGTTGAAGAATTAAGAAAAAAAAATGTTCTACTGATAATTTACAAGAAGGCATACACATAAAAAACTTATTCAAATCAAAGAGGGCAAGGCAATTTAAAGATGACGGCATATGAATCAAAAACCTTATAGAACTGTACAGAAATAGATTCCAACGCAAAGCCATAAGGTAAAGTATACAGATTTGAGACAAAAATGTAACAGAAGGCATTGTTTCAATGTAGTCACCCCTTGTCTGCAGCATCCTTGAACACGATAGTAAACGTTACTGAGAAATATTGGTGAGAATAGGATTACAAAAAGGACCTTCATAACTACTCATTCAAACTTTTGAACAACTTTCCTTAAGAAAAAACTTCTGAAGTAAAACACCAGAAAAGACAAACTCAAGCTTTATTCACCTTTTGTATTTGCCCCAATTTTAGCAACCAAAGAGATGATTCCATGCTCATACATGAAGATCAAAATATGAATGGATATACGATACCAGAAAATATAAACAAAGAGATAAAAATGCCACAAGAATGCATCTTGTGAACAGAAATTACCATCTGTTCCCAGGAACAGTAAGTAAACAAAGTTACATAAAGCAAAATGAAATTTATAACAATGTGCAACTTCAGAACATTCGATTGAATCCAAAAGAGAACCACAGAGCAATTCAAAGTTCAATTTCTACTTTTACTGGACTTCAGTTTGACACAAAAATCCCCCAAGATTTAACAAATCTCTGAATTGGTTTTTTGTTTTTCCTCTACAAAGAAAGTAACTAACAATAGAACACAAATGTAAATTCAACTGTTCAGTTGAGCCATTTCCGATGATGAATTTGAAATTGCCCTCCTCCGTCTACTGAACTTCTATCAAATGTCCGTGTTTGTTATTTTGCAAACAACATACCTCTCGAACTGAAAGAATTCAAGCAAAAGGCTAAGTCAGTAACAAATCAGAATTTTTTTTTATAACAGTTGGACAAAATATTAAGGCCAAAAACCACGTAGAAAGAAAATCAGAATAGAGAGTATTGTTGATACCTTGGTCTTAATGCTGTCACTGACTTCTTCAAAAAGAAGCAAGCTGGGATTAAGTCCGAATTCTTGCATGGTCCAGGAGCTTTTCTTTCCATTCGGTGGTTGTCCCATGTAAAACAAAAAGTAGTTCTCATAACCAACGATTTCACCCTTATGATAAATCATCTTTGCATCAATATGCTTCCAGTAACCACCTTTTGTTATCCTATTTCTTCTTGTCAGCTCAGTTTCGGTCAAATCGCGCGGCAGTAGAGTGAAGAAATAGACGTCCTTCTCACTGTCATATTTCCATTTATCTATTACCTCAAATAATTAGGCTTTCTCCAATTAAAAAGAAAAAAAAAAAAACTCCATCTTGAAAAGCCAACCTCAATGCTACTGAATTAAGAAACTGAAAACTCAAGAAAGCTGAAAGATTAAAGCTCATAAAATCAATTTTTTCTTCCCTTTTTGTTACGTATAAAGACTCATTCGATCTAGTCATGCATCACTAAATGGAATGAAATACTCCCTAATTCCAGAAACCACCTCTAAACTCCAATGCTCGAATTCGAAATTTCCAAACTAAAATTCCACCGTCTAACCATTGAATTATAATAGACTTAAGTACTCAAACAAAAGGGTGTTCTTAAAAGAAGCTCCGTTAGCATATTAGAACAACAAAAAGTAAACATTAGAAAACTAAAATCCCATGAAAGTTTAAAGATAACTTTTGCTAAATTCAATCTTGCAGTGCAGGTAAAGACCTTCTAATTCTTATAAGAGTTTATATCTTTTCCGATTCATAAATTGCACGTCTCAATATTGAAGCCAACCTTAATATTAGCCATTCAATGATGCTGAAAGACTAACTGAATAATAGCAAATAAGACTGTAATGTAAGTTCAATAAATGAATACAAACAAGCCCAGAAATGTATAACGAAGACATTAAAAAAAAAAAATAAAAAAAAGCCTAAATAAGAGAAAAAGATTTATTACTCATCGGAAGTTCATGAGGATCATAAGCATAGAGATCGATTTCTTCAATAAGATCCATAGGAAGTTTGTAACCCATGATTTTATTTATCAGATAATCCAAGAGCAGCTCATCAGCTGTCGGCCGAAACTTATATCCAGGAATTCCAATCTTTTGCCCATTGGTTTTATTAACGGAGCAAAAATCCTTACCCTCTCTATCATTTGTCATCTGTTTCTTCCCTTCCAAGTTTTCCTCCATGATTGATTGTTTGCTTTTTGTGTGTGTCCGCGTGCGCGTGTGTAAATTTGGAATTTTTTGTGATTAGAGGCGCTAAACTGGTCCTATACCGTCACTGCTGTAGAGTTTAATTTCACCACTCCGTTTGTTTGGTTGAAATTAATTTTCAAGAGGATTAAAATCATAAATGGCGCATGAATTTTGTAAATATTATTAATGTGATATCTTTATTTTTAAAATATCAATTTAAGTATTTAAATTAAATTTTTTATTAAAATAGTACTTAATTTTTTCAAAATTTCTTCTTTCTAATCAATTAAAAACATGATATATATCACTTTAGTTTATTAAATTATGGTTAAAAGCTAATTTAAAAAGTATATTGGACAATTTTATAAAAACCCAAAAGTTTATAAAATTCTCCTGTTTCCTTGGGAAAACGCACAATGAGAGTCCAAGGTATGCTTTACCAGAGCAAAGGAAACGACAACCGATCGTCATGCTAAAGAGTATGGAACCAAAGGCTATGTATTTGATGAGGCGAAAGGACGAAGACTTAGAAGGAGCAACAAATAGGGGGGTAAAAAAAATAAGGAGCTTGAAGCCTGCCTAAGAAAAGCGGAAATGGAGAGCGAGTCATGGCAAAGACTTGCCAAAGCAAACCAAGCCATGGTTATAGATCTAAAAAGATAGACTTGAATAGGTCAGAGAGAGCCGAATCTGGTTCACCAATTCAGCTAAAGATGCAGAATCCATTTTTATGGCTCATGTGTCAAAGATCAACAAGCAAGAGACGTTCAACAAGAGAGCATCAGCAAAAAAAAAAAAGAAAAAAAAGAAGGCTTGTAATACTGCAACTCTAGGAGCTTATGCCTTCTCTTTCTACCTTGCAGACACCTTCGCTCCACCAAGTCTAGTGAAGCATTTCTTGATTATTGTCCTATATGTAAATCTGCAAAGCAGGCGAGCATGAAGGTTTTTCTTTGCCGGGGGGGGGGGGGATCCAACAAGAAAGTCACAAACAAATCAAAGACAAAGAATTCAATGCTTGGGGAAATTTTTTTTTTTTTTGGGAAGAACACTTGTTTATACCTGAACTTTCATCATGTGTTTTTCTTTTTGTCTAGTCTATGAGACCTCAAATGATGGCAGTATCGATTTGTACCGGTGAGCAACCGTTCGGTCAAATCGAAAAGTGAAACCAAATC
>JAQSVH010229287.1:0-13020 GCA_029448705.1 Adansonia digitata
TTGTTATTATGGTGAAATTACATGTTTATGTGCTTATTTTTGTAATTTTATCATATAATGGTGCTAATTTGTGTTAAGTGAAATGTGAATATGTGATTATTAAGTTTAGAAAAGATGGTTGGTAGGTTGTTTAGGTGTTGGCCGAAACTCATGCTTGTATGTGTGTTTTTGGGGTCATTTTATAAATATAAAAATTTAGGGGCTAATTTGTAAAAAAATAAAAAATTTTGTTTAGACCTATATGTTTGGCCAAATCTTAATGAGTATTTTTTCTATGTTTAACTGCTGATTCCAAGCTGATTTCATGCCTTAATGATGTGTTTTCATGATAGTTTTGGTTGATTAGGGACTAAATTGCAAATGTCTAAAAGTTTAAGGACTAGTTTGCAAATGATAGAAATTTCTTCGTTTTATGGTAAAAGGATTTGACCAAAAGCTTCATGGATAACTTGGAAACTGATTTCGCATATTTCACACCATACTTTAGGTATTTTTCACACTTTGGGGAGTATTTTGTAATTTTTTAAAGTTTAGGGGCTAGTTTACAAATAATGAAAAATTTTGTTTTTTGATCAAAGGTGTGACCGAACCTTGTTGGGGATGTTCTTCATGATTTACATATTGATTTTTACTTGATTAATTATAGTTTGTGATGATTTAGGTTATTATTTTTTTACTTAGGTACCAAGTGTAAAATCGAGAAAGTTTAGGACCCTTGGGGAAATTTAGTATTTTTAGGACAAAATGGTTATCTTTAGCATGAAATCATCCATTTAGATTATTTTAAATATTTTTAGCATCCCATTGGTCCTCCAGTGAGTTGCTAAAAATATAAAAACCTTTCGTATTCTTTTGGATCTCCATTAGGGTACAAAATGCAATTTTTGAAAATTTAGGGACCCATTAGCAATTCTTATACTTTAGGTCATTTTGGTAATCTAAATTGCCTATTTAGAGTAAGAATCATCATTACTTGTCCTTTCAAGTCCATTAGGGGTACCAGGATACTTTCATGTCAAAGGTATTCCCCAGGGGCATTTTCATAATTTTTCTCACCAGGATAATTTTATGCCAATGGTGAAAGTTTAAGGTTTCTTTAGTCTTTTAAGGTTATTTTTTTAGTCTATTAGGGGTATCATGATACTTCCATGTCAAAGGTATAACCCAGAGGCATTTTCATAATTTTTGCACCGTGATGCTTTTATGCCAATGGTGAAAGTTTAAGGTTTCTTTAGCCTTTTAAGATTATTTTTGAGTCCATTAGGGGTACCGAGATATTTTCATGTCGAAGTTATACCTCATAGGCATTTTCGTAATTTTTTCACTGGATGCTTTTATGTCAATGGTGAAAGTTTAAGGTTCCTTTAGCCTTTTAGGGTTATTTTTGAGTCCATTAAGAGTACCGAGATACCTTCATGTCGAAGGTATACCTCAAGGGCATTTTCATAATTTTTTTCACCAGGATGCTTTTATGCCAAAGGTGAAAGTTTAAGATTCCATTAGCTTTTTAAGGTTATTTTTGAGTTCATTAGGGGTACCAGGATACTTTCATGTCGTAGGTATACCTCAGGGGCATTTTTATAATTTTTCTTACCGGGAGGCTTTTATGCCAAAGGTGAAAATTAAACGTTCCTTTAGCCTTTTAAGGTCATTTTTGAGTCCATTATGGGTACCGGGATTCTGTCAAATGTATGCCTCAAGGACAATTTCATAATTTTCTTTACCGAGTGCCTTAGTGTCGATGATAAGCCTTAGGAATATTTTAATTTTCCTTAGAACCCGACCCTAAGTAGTTACCGGGTGCCATAGTGTCGATGGCAAGCCTTAGGAATATTTTAATTTTCCTTAGAACCTAATCCAAACTAGTTACCAAGTGTCTTAGTGTCGATGGGAAACCTTAGGAATATTTTAATTTTCCTCAGAACCCAATCCTAAGTAGTTATCGGGTGCCTCAGTATCGATGGTAAGCCTTAGAAATATTTTAATTTTCCTTAGAACCAAATCCTAAGTAGTTATCGGGTGCCTTAGTGTTGACGGCAAGCCTTAAAGATATTTTAATTGTTCTTAAAACCTAGTCTTAAGTAACCACCGGGTGTTTCTATGCCGATGGTATACTTTAAGGATAGGTTCATTTTTCTTTTATCTTTTAGTCCTTGGATTCGAATTAGCATTTCAGTGTCCAGACTGAGTCATATGTCCTTTCTTTTTGTTTCAAATAAAATTCATGTCTTTGAAAAATAAAGACAATGTCTCGGAGTTAGAGTGGTGTGTGAAATTCATCCCACCCATATGTGATAAGGGTTTTATGGATCATTCTAATGGCGAGGTACCCTTTTTTAAATGGGAATTGGGAATTTTATACAAATAAAAACCTTTCACATTCTACCAGGTATACTAGTAGGATGTGAAAAGCTTTGTTTAAAAAACCTTTTATGTCCCTTTGGTTCTCCGTTGGGGTATACAAAGGGAAAAATGAAAACTTTCATGTCCCATTAGTTTTCTAGTGGGGGTGCATAAGACCTTTCAATTTTTTAAAAATGCAAAACCTCAATTTTCTCTCTTTGGAATAATAAAATCCTATTTTAACAGTACGAGAATTGTAATTAAATGCCACATATTGTAGCCGAATAAAAATTAAAATTCAAGTTAACAGTAATTAATAAGATATCGATTTTTCGGCATCACGAGAGGGCCGATCCTTACTTGTGATTGTAACTGAACCCCGGATCCTTTTATATGATCTTTGGTATGATCGCGGGCCTTGGAGTTTGTATTCTGGGGTTTCGTAACCCTCAAAACACAAACTCAGATAGTTGACCAATCTCACCTAACCCAAATAGATTGATGGCGACTCTAAAAAAGCAGTCATTTCATAATGACTATTTAAGGTTAAATTGAGTGAGCGATTCATCTCGACCACCTAGTCCCTAACAATAAGAATATGTCAATAATTATATGGCCAATAAAAATAAGAGAACATAAAACAGCAATAAATTGAATAAATATAGGAGTGAAGGCCATTTAAGTCGAGCTTAGTTAGGATTCGTATCTGGGCCATGTTATAATAGCTTGGTGACTCCACTAGGGACATATAGAGAGTTAGGCCTAAAATTAATTATTTGTTAACTAAATTTTAATTAATTCAGTTTTAATTGGTATCTAATTTTAAATTCTTTTTTTTTAATTCCTTTTCATTATGTCAATATTTATTTTGCCCTAATCTTTTTGTGTTTGCTTTTGTTTTTTTTTTTTGGGGATTAGGATAGTAGGTTTTATTTTTAATGTTCTGCCTTAAAAAGGTAAATTTGTCCCTTCACAAACACTATACACATTGTGCAATAGTTTCTCCTCTATCAGATATAGAGGGGGCATAGGTACCCAATACTTTAAGAGAGGGTGAAGTAGCTCTGCCTTCTGAGGTTTTAGCCTCTATTTGGGCTAGCGAAAAGCCTACTAGGTGTAGATTCCTACATCTGCTTGAGGTGTTAGCCTTGTTATGGACATGGAAGATATGCCCACTTGAATCAAACCTATTCCGACATGGATCCATGATGGATAAGGATAAGATACCTTGCTAGTCCTTTTAGGGCTCAAGGAATTCGAGAACCTAATTAGAGGTCTAACATAAACCACATATACTGAACCATATTAACCTCCTAGTCAAAGCCATGCCCGATTTTAGATGTCATTAAAATTAAGGACACATGAAGGGGCAAAATTATTTTTTCCTTTTTTATTTTTACTTTTAATATCTTGTTTCAATGATTTTCGATTTCTGTTTACCTTGCTCGAATAATATATGATTTTTATTATTTTGAAGTTTTGCTTGAATTTAATATTTCCTAAAGATACTAACTCGTTTTTTCTTTTTGGTGCATATTTCATCTCTCATATGCTTATAGGAACGCTTGCTTTAAAAGAAATTCCAATTTAGATTAATTTTTATTTAATTTTATGGCGAAACTGGTACATACAGTGATTATTTCCAAGGAATTTAAAGAGGTCTATTCTGAGTCTGAATTCAATCAAAAAAGGGATAGGGACTATGTAGTCAAAGGTTTTGTGTCAGAGTTGTCGAAGATCACACATTTAGACCTTCACCAAAATAATTTGAGAGAGTTAGCTAAATATGGTATCAATAGGGGAGTGCAAAGCAAACCTGATTTATAGAAAAGTACAGATAGATTGCCCTTTTACTCAAAATACACATGAATAAATAGTTAGTCAGGGCTATGATTGAGTTTTGGGATCCATCATTTCAATGTTTTTCATTTAATCAGCATGATTTGACTCCGACTGTGGAAGAGATATCGGCTCTTCTCGGGATTGGGCCATTGGAGACGAGACCCATGTATTGCAAAGAGCATAATCCAACCAGCTTCTGTAAAAGGTTGGTCAAGTTTTAGATCATGATTTCAAAGCCGACCACCAGTACATAGAGCAAAAAGGGAATACCAGTGTCATTTCATGGCAGTATCTATGAAAATATATCCAAAAGCAATCTGACAATGAGAAGGCTTTGGATGCATTTGCTTTTGCTATATATGGGATGGTTTTCTTCGCGAGAGTGTTGGGACATGTTGAAGCGACGGTAGTGGATTTATTTGATTGATTGAAAAGAAACATGCACCCAACTTCAGCAATTTTAGCTAAAATAATTAGAGCACTCAACGCGTGCCAAATAACAAAGCCCTTAAGGAGCATTATTCGGTTGCCATTGAAAGAGATGATGAAAAGTTCACTAAGGATAGTGGGATTTGCCAATGCCCCTTGGATATATTTTAAAGTATTGGACATGTGCTGAAAGAAGCATAGTGTCTAGGCCAATCCCAAAGTAATAACTAAAAAATGAATTCTGTTATCTATAGATCTTTTTGTAAAAACTCAAAATATTAATTTATCATCAGTAAAAATGAAATGCACGTAATCTTTTCTTATATAATCTTTCTTGGCTCTTTTCCTGTCTTACATCTATTTCTTTTATGATTTCTTATCTCAACATCTCTTTTTCGTTTCTTTGCATTCATACCTCATTCATATCCTATAATCTTTTGCCTATTTCTTCCTTACTTTTGCTTTTATAGAGAAATAGATAAATCTGATCAGTATTCATAGGTTACTTTTGAACAGACTATTTACTCAAACATGGTCAATCTTGAAGAAGATGTTGTTGATCATATCTTGCCTCCTGATTTGTTAAAAATAATTAAACAAGAAGATGAGTGCATAATACCCTATGAAGAACCCACTGAGATCATTAATTTGGGGAATGATGAAAATGATAAGAAGGAGATTAGAATAGGAACCACCATAATGGCTTTTACCTGAGAAGATCTGATAAGCTTGCTGCATGAATTTCGAAACATCTTTGCATGGTCTTATTAAAACATGCCAGGATTGGATGCGGAGATTATGGTTCATAAATTACCCTTGAAGCCGAAATGCAAATTGGTTCAACAGACGCTAAGGAGAATAAAATTAGAGATGCTGTTGAAGATAAAAGAAGAGGTTAAGAAGCAATTTGAATCTGGATTTCTAAAGGTGGTAAAATATCTGAAGTGGGTTACAAACATTGTCCCGATTCGCAAGAAAGACGGAAGAGTTAGAATGTGAGTAGATTACTAGGACCTCAATCAAGCAAGCCCAAAAGATAACTTCCCTCTCCCTCATATAAACACCCTGGTTGATAATACTACAAAAAAACTATTTATTTTCCTCAATGGATGGATTTTCAAGGTATAACCAAATTAAAATGGCTCTAGAGGATATGGAGAAGACCACATTTGTCACAATGTGGGAAATATTTTATTACAAAGTAATGCCATTCGGGTTGAAGAATGCGGGAGCAACTTACCGAAGGGCAATGGTCACCCTATTCCACACATGATGCATAAGGAAATTGAAGTGTACATTGATGACATGATTGTTAAGTCCTCTCAAGAAGAAAGTCATGTAACAGACCTGTGAAAGTTGTTTGAAAGGATGAAAAAATATTGATTAAATCTGAACCCGATAAAATGGACATTCGGAGCTAGGTTTGGAAAATTGTTGGGTTTTGTCATAAGCGAAAGAGGAATTGAGGTTGCTCCGGATAAGATCAAAGCTATATAGGAGTTGCCATCCCCATGTATGCTAAAAAAAGTGAAAAGTTTCTTAGGAAGATTGAATTACATCACTAGATTCATATCTCAACTCACAGATAAGTGTGATCCGATTTTTTGGCTTTTGTGAAAACAAAATCCTCATAAGTGGGATAGTGAGTGCCAAAATGCTTTAAAAAAAGTTAAGCAATATCTCTCAAATCTGCTAGTGTTGGTACCACCTGCTTCAAGATGACCTTTGATCCTGTATTTGTCAGTGTTCGAAAAATCCATGGGCTGTGTGTTAGGGCAGCATGATGAAACTGGAAAGAAAAAACAAGTAATCTATTACCTCAGTAAGAAATTTTTGGATTATGACGTAAATTATTCCTATTTAAGAAGATATGTTGCACTCTAGTCTAGACAGTAAACAGACTCTAACAGTACATGTTGTATCATGTTACATGGCTGATCACCAAAATGGACCCAATCAAATATCTATTTGATGTGCCAACTTTATTAGGAAGGAGAGCTAGGTGGCAAGTTTTTCTATCAAAATATTATATCATTTATGTAAGCCAAAAGGCGATCAAAAAAGTGCCATTGCTGAATTCTTAGCAAGCTGAACGCTTGAAGATTATCGGCCATTGGATTTTGAATTCCCTGACAAAGACTTGATGAATATTATGGTAAAAAAAAAAAAGAGTCATCGAAAGGATCTAAATGGAAAGTGTATTTTAATGGAGCATCAAATGCATTGGGGCATGGAATTGGCGCAATTTTAATATCTCCAGAAGGGGATTATTATTCTTTTCCAGCCCAAATAATTTTTTATTACACCAATAATGTGGCAAAATATAAGGCATGTATTATGGGGCTACGAGCAGCATTAGAAAGCCTTGGTAATCTACCAACTGCGTGGAGAATGGGAAATGCGAGACCCAAGGTTACAGTAATATAAAAAATTAATTCTAGAATTACTAAAAGAATTCGAAGAAGTAGACTTCGTTCATATATTCCATGATGAAATCAAATGGTAGATGCTCTAGCCATCTTGGCTTCGATGTTCAAAGTAAACAAGAGGCAGGAGGTGACACCTACTGAGATGAGTATTTATGAATTCCTTGCATACTGCCACAACATTGAGATTGAGGCAGATGGCCTTCCATGGTATCAGGATATCAGAAATTATTTAAAGGATCGAGTATATCCTCCAAATGCCTCAGAAACTAATAAGAGAACCTTAAGAAGGCTAGCACTAAATTTTGTCTTAGATGAAAAGATTTTGTATAAGAAAAGTTTCGACCAAACATTGTTAAGGTGTGTTGATGCTTCAAAAGCAAAGAAAATAATAAACGAAGTACATGAAAATGTTTGTGGGATTCATGCCAACGGATGCAAGATGGCAAAACAAATCATGAAATTAGGCTACTTTTGGACAACTATAGAGAGTGACTGTATCAAGTACACCCAAAAGTGCCATAAGTGTCAAATTTATGCTAACAAGATTCATGTCCCACCCTCACTGTTACATGTCAGGATCACGCCATGGCCTTTTTCTATATGGGGAATGGATGTCATCGAACCTATTACTCCTACAGCATCGAATCGAAATCATTTCATCTTGGTGGCCATTGATTATTTCACTAAATGGGTGGAAGCCATTTTTTTTTTTTGCAAATGTCACAAGATTGATGGTGATTAAATTTCTAAATGCCAACATCATTTGTAGATTCGAGGTCCCTGAAAGAATTATAACAGAAAATGCCTCTAACTTGAATAATAAATTGATGATGAAGGTTTGCCCCCAACTCAAAATCTCTCATCATAATTCAGTCACATATCATCCGAAGATGAATGGGGCCGTAGAAGTTGCCAACAAAAATATTAAGAAGATTATGGGAAAAAATGGTGAAGACTTATAAAGATTGGCATGAGAAGCTTTTGTTCGCTCCTTGCTTATCGAACCTCAATACGAACCTCGACTGGGGTAACACCTTACTCATTGGTGTAAGGCATGGAGGTAGTACTACCAATTGAAGTTGAGATCCCATCGTTTCGAATAGTAATAGAGACCAAATTGGAAGAAACTGAATGGGCACAAGATCGCTATGAATAATTGAACTTTATTGAAGAAAAGAGGTTGAAAGTGATCTAGCATGGGCAAATGTACTAGAAAAAAATGATAAAGGCTGATGCTAAGAAGATTCGTCCAAGACAGTTTCGTGAAAGAGAATCGGTGCTGAAGAAAATCCTTTCGATACAAAAAGATCCACGAGGCAAATGGGCACCTAATTGGAAAGGGCCTTATGTGGTTCACAAGGCATTCTCAGGAGGCACATTAAACCTTACCAAAATGGATGGAGATGTCTTGCCAAACCCCATCAATGCAGACAGTGTAAAAAAATACTATGCTTAAAAAAATAAAAACAAAAACAAAAAAAAGAAGAAAATAAAAATTGGACGAAAACCTAAATAGGGCATTTGATTAAATGCGATATAAGGGGAGGTTCGAGTTAAAAACTCGAAAGGGCAGCCTAAGCAAAAGAAAGAAATGATTAAATCATAGGCATGATATGATTAAACGTATATCTAAAAAGATGGATCTATGCAAAAGTAGATATTTCGTTAAGAAGAAATCTTTGAAGATCTAAATTCAGTTATCCAGACTTTTTCTTCAACACTTACCATTATCTTTGTGAATCTCTTCTTAGGCATTTTACCTGTATTTTTGTAAAAAAGCTAATATTCTACTTTCTTTCTATGAAATGCAACCTTTGTTAGACATCTTTTCGATTGTGCTAATGTTTTTGCTAAATGATAATTAACGACTTAAAGAAATAAAGATGGATGAAAATAGATAACATACTAATTTCTTTGAGTTACTTTGGAATTAGGTCAAAACATTATGAAAATCTTGGTTCACGTCTTAATTCATTCAAACATTTTAAGAAGCGTTAAGGGTGGATAACTAACAGTCTTAGATAGAATTCTGACAATGGAAGAAGCTTAACCTTTTAAAAGATATTCATCATTTTGTTCTGGATGGCAAGGGAGTTGATGGAAACGTCAGGTCCTTGTTACATTTTGAAAACCACATGTGGATCAGGGCAAGGACACCTTCATAGATTTTTAATCATATCTTTTTCCTTCAACCATTAGATGGTATTGATGCATCACAAAGTCTTGTTTTCTCTTGGGGCAAAGACATTGCCCACATTTCCAATCATATCATTTTTCCTCAACCACTAGATAATATTGATGCATCACAAAGTCCTATTTTCTCTTAGGGTAGGGACATCACTCATATTTCCAATCATATCCCTTTTACTCAACCACTAGATGGTATTGATGTATCACATGACCACAAGTGGCATGCCCACACATTCCTAATCATACCATTCTCTTTCAGTTACTAGATGACACTGGTGCATCATAATTCAAATTCCTCAGAGGGCAAGAACAATTATTTCTATAAAGACAACATTAGATTCAAGGCTGGCCCTTTATTGGTAAAAAAATTTTTCATGCTTTTTGAAGATGTTTTTAGGCTTTCGAAGTGGGTTAAATCACGATTTTAAAAAAATAAATGAAAACTAGAAAAATGAGGAATAAATCCAATCATGAAAATCCATGCACATTCATCATGCATCAACATTCATAATTATATAATTTACAAGTTTAAAACAAGAAAGCAAGAAGAAACTATCAGAATGGATACTGCTTTAAAATCAAAAGGTAAGTCAATCTTTCCTCAAAGATCTCAAATATTAGATTACTTCAACATCTCAAATATTAGATTAATTCAACCTTATCAAGGTTTGTCTCCAATCGATCATACTCGATTAAATTCTTACTTGGCTGTACTCGGTCAAGTCTTGCTACTTTTTACTTGGTCAAGACCTTGAGGTTAAACTTTTCTTTCACTTTCGTTTGACGTGATAGTTTAGCCCTTGTCAAACTTTCTTTTAACTTTCATTTGATGTTATGGTTTAGCCCTAGTCAAACTTATTTTCACTTTTGTTTAACGTGATGGTTTAACCCTAGTCAAACTTTTTTTCGCCTTTGTTTGACGTGATGGTGTAGCCTTGGTCAAACTTTCTTTCATTTTCATTTGACATGATGGTTTAGCCCTGGTCAAACTTTTTTTCACATTTGTTTTACGTAATGGTTTAGCCCTGGTCAAACTTCTTTTCGCTTTTGTTTGATGCAATGGTTTAGCCCTAGTCAAACTTCTTTTTGCTTTTGTTTAACGTGATGGTTTAGCCCTGGTTAAACTTTTTTTCATTTTCATTTGACATGATAGTTTAGCCCTGGTCAAACTCTATTTTCACCTCTATTTGACGTGATGGTTTAGCCCATGTCAAACTTTCTTTTGCTTTCGTTTGACGTGATGGTTTAGCCCTAGTCAAACTCCCTTTTGTATTTTATTTGGCATGATGGTTTAGTCTTGGGCAAAGTTTCTTTTCACTTTTATTTGACATGATGGTTTAGTCCTGGTCAAACTTCTTTTCACTTTTGTTTAACATTATGGTTTAGCCCTGGTCAAACTCTATTTTTTTTTGTTTGACATGATGTTTAGCCCTGGTCAAACTTTCTTTCACTATCATTTGACATAATGGTTTTGCCCTAGTCAAACTCCCTTTTGTATCTTGTTCAACGTAATGGTTTAGCCTTAGTCAAACTTGTTATGTTTAACCTTCAGTATTACCTTTGTATCCTTTGTCTACCCGTCAGCCTAGTCCCGAGTAACTCATTTCATTTGTTGACCTGACTGCTTGGTCTCAGTCAATTTGTCTTAGTGGTTGGTTTGTGCGTTTTCACCCCAACCAACTCATTTTCAATATTAACTTCACTGTAGTTTGAAAGTTCCCCTTTAAATCAGTAAACTCTAATATATATGTCCATATCTAATTTTTCTTGAACTTTGTGGCCTAAATGAAATTGTGTCTATTTGATCTTTGTCCTATTCCTGATTCTCAGCAATGGACAAAGAGGGGTAGATGTAGACACCTAAATTCGTCCGAGCTATTTGTCCTCAAAAGTCCCAAATATCCAAAAACGAAAATGTAATGGCTACTCTGTTGGAGGTCAACTTCCACCAAAGGGGTTTCACATTTTTGTAATTTTAATCTGTCATATGTAAATAACTGTATATGCGTATGATGAAAAAATTCATTTTTGGGTAAAAATGACGAATCCACAAAGGAAAAATTTTTGTTTTTGAACAAGTTCTTGACAAATTTTGGAAATTACCTCTGTGGATGATCTCACGGTCAATTTATCTATTTTTAAGAATTTTTTGAGATTTTTTTGAAAAACCCAAGAAATTAGTGGTTGGATATTTTTACCAACACAGGTGTGGTTTTATGCCAATTCCCACCTCGAAAAATCATAAATAGTCAAGGAAAAATATGTATTGGCATTTTCTATCGTAAAGTGTCAAATTGTAAATTTGATAAATTAATTTTGAATTTTATAGTCTTACAAGTATCATACTCGTAAATTTTACTTTTGGTTCTTGTTGATCTATTTTTAGAAATTTTACAAGTTCATTTTCTTCACTTTAGAAATTAATGTTTTGAATAATATGTGGTCTTGAATTTGTTTTACTTCAGTGTCAATAAAATTCATATGCAATTTTAATCTGTCATATGTAAATAACTGTATATGCACATGATAAAAAAATTCATTTTTTGGGTAAAAAGCACGAATCCATAAAGGAAAAATTTTTGTTTTTGAACAAGTTCTTGACAAATTTTGGAAATTACCTCTGTGGATGATCTCATAGACAATTTTTCTATTTTTAAGAATTTTCTGAGATTTGTTTGAAAAACTCAAGAAATTAGTGGTTGGATATTTTTACCCATACCAGTATGGTTTTATGCCAATTCCCACCCCGAAAAATCATAAATATTCAAGAAAAAACATGAATTGGCATTTTCTACTGTGAAGTGTCAAATTGTAAATTTTATAAATTAATTTTGAATTTGTAGTCTTACGAGTATCGTGTTCGTAAATTTTACTTTTGGTTCTTGTTGATCTATTTTTAGAAATTTTACAAGTTCATTTTCTTTACTTTAGAAATTAATGTTTTGAATACTATGTGGTCTTGAATTTGTTTTACTCCAGTGTGAATAAAATTCTATAATTTTTCTCGATATTAAAATATGAGTTATTCTTTATTCGTAAATTTTTCGGTGGAATCCTCTCGAGTTTCAAACATCAAAATTCATCCAATATTATTATTTGATTCACCTTAATTCAATTTTCAAAAGTTCATTCATTTTAATGAGTTTTGATTTTTTTTCCTGAACTTCCCCCGTTTTTGAAAAATTGAGTTTTCTATTCCATAAATGTTTTTGAGGGAATTTCTTTCGGTTTAAAATTTTTAAAATTCATCTACTATTGTCATTTAACTCCCACTAAATCAGCTTTGAAAAAATCAATTTATTTTTTGAGTTTCAGAATTTTTCCTGTTACCAAAATATAGAGTTTCTACTCCGTAAACTTTTTTAGTAGGATTTTTTGAAGTAATAATTTTTAAATTCTTTAAATATTATTTTTAATCCAAAATTAATCAGTTTGTAACAAAAATCAATTTATTTTATGGGTTTTGAGTTTTTTTCATATTTGTCAATTTTTCCTCGACAAAGGTTTATCTCGTAAAATTTTATGAGTTCGCTATTTTAAAATTTTTTTTGTACATAAAAAATTTATTTTTAGTATTAAATTGAATTAAATTGATCATTTGAAATTTTATTTAAAAAAATAAGTTTTAATTTTTACAATTTAATTTTGAATTAATTTTTACGGTATAATTTTACATATTATATCCGAATATCAATCAAAATATCTCTAGCAATCAATGATGTCATGAATGACATCACTCTAAAATGACAAGGGTATGGGCTTATGACACAACATTTATTAGTTCTAA
>JAQSVH010229369.1:0-10714 GCA_029448705.1 Adansonia digitata
GGTGTAGTGTATTGGTGCATGAGGACACAAGAATTCAAAATTTAAAGGTACAAGGTCATCAGTTATTGCAGCTGTAAATTCGATATAATAGGAAAGAGGGAAAATGTCAAGGGGTGACATTTCAGTGGTGTGATAGGTGGAGGAATAATGGGTGGAGATATGGCATGAGGGGAAGTTTAGGGACGACGCGTTAGTGATACGGCATGACAAAAAAGTAAGGAATCGTGGATAGACACATGACGATGGGGAGAAGATGGAGGGACAAGATGGTACGGTGAGATAGAAAAGGGAGTAATCAGGGGCAGACACATGGGTTTTGAAGGGATGTGGAGGGACTACTATGGAATGACTATTTAAAGGAAGGCGTAGGGTAAAGTGAAAGGATAGTGCTATGAGAAAAGAGTAGAGGGCACCATTATTATAAGCAGATTTTTCAACACCTTGTTCCTTATATGCCCTACTAGCAACATAATCAATCTGAACTTGAAAATTTATTCCCATGGAAAGCGACTTTTTGGGATATTGGGAACACTTTTAGATTGACCCTCATTAAGTTTCCTCTCTAAAAGTGTCTTCTCCATCCTCTAAGCCTGTAAACCAATTTAGAATAAATTCGAGGAGCGGGATAGTGCGATGTTGTCCCCAGTTTTTCGTTATGGTCAAAATTAAGTTATTCCCCGAGTTTTATTTCGAGACATTCGAATGTCACCATAACACCCCGATCAGCCTCGAGAACATGCTTTGACCTCCCATAAGCTCGTATCGAGGCATAAACATACTTTACATCTTTACCATCCTCGTTCACAATAATGTCTTTTGCCAAAAGTCATCAAAATGCTCACTCATTTTCTAAATTACAAAGTTTTGTCAATTTACATTTTCCAACTCAACTTCCCTAAAAAGCGCCAGATATGTCAGTTTTAGGGATACTCCAACCCTAACTTTTTGAGGGGATACTCCAATCTCGCTTTTCTAAATTTTCGAGATTAAAAAATCTTCCTTTGTCAGAATGATTTGTCATCCATAGGAATACTCCAACCCTGATCTTCTAAAGGGATACTCCAACCTCATTTTTCAAAATAGTCAATATCTAAAAATCTACCTTCGTTAAAATTATTTATCATCCATGGGGATATTCCAGCCTCAACTCTTTGAAGGGATACTCCAACCTTGTCTTTCAACTACAACTAATCTTTTTTTCTTCTTGGATTCCCATGAATATGTCAAACAAACCCCGTTTAATCAAAAAACCCAAATACATCTCGAAAATTATCGATTCGGTTATTGCCAAATAATAGATGACAATTGCAAGATAAATTCCAATAGTCCATCCCTTTTCTTTATCACTGCATTGAATGATCCATGTTATGTTACTTCATTTGTTGCCTTACTAACATGATTTCTTTGTGATGATTATTTGCATTCATGTTTTCCAATCATTTCAAATAAAACTTAGGGTAATATTCCACGTGGGTAGCTCTCCAATGCCTAAGGTGAAATATTCCATTTTTAGAAGTAAAATCTAAAGGTCATTTTATTAAAATCTTTATATTCCCTATCTCTTCGGGGCATATATGAGATTAAATCTCTTTCATTAAAAGTTGGATTTGTATTTCTATAAGTTTCATGCATTAAAAAGGGTTATATCACAATAGTGACAAGTTAAGATCAAAAGAACTAAAACTGAGATAAGATATAGCTAGTAAGGTACCGATTTCAGGCATTGCAAAAAGGTTCATACCTCATTGTGCATAACCAACTCCTGAACGCACAGTGAATCTTTGCATTACATTGACCACAAGATCGATGTTTTGAGTTTCGTAACTTAAAACATGGGTTCCAATAGGCATTCGATCATGCCTGGCCCAAAATGATCGATGCCATCTCTAAACGTTGGCCATTTTGTGATGGTCATTCGAGACTAATAAGATAAGTGATTCATCTTATGGTCCCTTTCACTATACCATAAGTCAAGAATTCGTACATTCTTGTTCTCGTCACATCGCCAAAGAAAAATCTCGATCAAGAAGACATTTCCAACTCAGGAAAATATTTCAAGTCATACGACTAATAGATCTGCGAGGATCCATCCGGGGGTACGTTGCAATAGTGTAAACCCTAAGGTCATGTTATTGTTGATGGTCACATTAATGTCTCTTTATGTTTTGGCGATCAACGAGTGGCTTGGTAGCCTTTTTGTCTGGAATAAGGTGATGACATTGGTTGTTGATTGCCCGAATGGCATAACAATTGTCCCCCCTTATGGGCAAAAGACAATCATAAAGTGATTAGAGTTTTGGGTGTCAGTGTATAGTGTATTGGTACATGAGGATGCGAGAATTCAAAATTTAAAGGTACGAGGTCATCGGTTATTGCAGCTATAAATTTGGTATAACAAGAAAGGGGGAAAATGTTGAGGGGTGACATTTCAGTGGTGTGATAGAAGGTAAAGGAATAATGGGTGGAGATGTGGCATGAGGAGAATGTTTAGGGACGATGATTTGGTGATACAGCATGATAGAAGAGTAAGGAATCGTGGATAGACACATGACAAAAGGGAGAAGATAGAAGGACGGGATGGTACAGTGAGATAGAAAAGGGAGTAATCAGGGGTAGACACGTGGGTTTTGAAGGGATGTGGAAGGACGGCTATGGAATGACTATTTAAAAAGAGGCGTGGGGTTGAGTGAAAGGATAGTGCTATGAAAAGAGAGTGGAGGGCACTATTATTGTAAGCAGATTTTTCAAAACCTTATTCCTAATATGCCCTACTAGCAACACAATCAATCCAAACTTGAAAATTTATTCCCATGGAAAGTCACTTTTTGGGATATTGGGAACACTTTTCGATTGACCCTCATCGAGTTTCCTTTCTAACGGTGTCTTGTCCACCCTCTAAGCTTACAAACCAATTTAGAATAAATTCAAGAAGCAGGATAGCGCGATGTTGTCCCTTGTTTTTAGTTATGGTCAAAATTAAGTTGTTTCCCCGACTTTTACTTCAGGATAGTCGAATATCACCATAGCACCTCGATCAGCCTCGAGAACATGCTTTGACCTCCCATAAGCTTGTATCAAGGCACAAACATACTTTACATTGTTACCGTCCTCGTTCACAATAATTTTTTTTGCCAAAAGTCATCAAAATGCTCACTCATTTTCTAAATCACAAAGTTTTGTCAATTTACGTTTTCCAACTCAGCTTCTCTAAAAAGCGCCAGATGTGTCAATTTTGGGGGTACTCCAACCCTGACTTTTTGAGGGGATACTCTAATCCTGCTTTTCTAAATTATCAAGATTGAAAAATCTTCCTCTGTCAAAATGATTTGTCATCCACGAGAATACTCCAACCCAATCTTTTGAGGGGATACTCTAACCTCATTTTTCAAAATTGTCAAGATCTAAAAATCTTCCTTTATCAAAATTATTTGTCATCCATGGGGATACTCCAACCTTATCTTTCTAAAGCTATACTACAACTTTGTCTTTCAACTACAATTAATCTTTTTTTGGTCTTGGACTCCTATGAATATGTCAAACAAACCCCGTTTAATCAAGAAACCCAGATGCATCTCAAAAATTATCGATTTGATTATTCCCAAATAATAGATAACAATTGCGAGATAAATTCCAATAGTCTATCCCTTTTCTTTATCACTACATTGAATGATCCATGTTATGTTACTTCATTTGTTGCCTTATTAACATGATTTCTTTGTGATGATTATTTGCATTCATGTTTTCCAATTATTTTAAATAAAACTTTGGGTAATATTCCATGTGGGTATCCCTCCAATGCCTAAGGTGAAATATTCCATTTTTCAAAGTAAAATCTATAGGTCATTTTATTAAAATCTTTATATTCCCTATCTCTTCGGGGCGTATATGAGATTAAATCTCTTTCATTAAAAGCTGGATTTGTATTTGTATAAGTTTCATGCATTAGAAAGGGTTATATCGAAATTGTGACAAGTTAAGATCAAAAGAACTAAAACTAAGATAAGACATAGCTAGTAAGGTATCAATTTCGGGCATCACGAAGAGGTTTATACCTCATCGCGCATAACCAACTCTCGAACCCACCGTGAATCTTTGTATTACATTGACCATGAGATCGATGTTTTAAGTTTCGTAACTTAAAACATGGGTTCCAATAGGCATCCGATCATGCCTAGCCCGAAATGATCGGTGGCGACTCCAAGTGTTAGCCATTTTGTGATGGTCATCCGAGACTAATAAGATGAGCAATACCATAAGTCAAGAATTTATACATTCTCATTCTCATCACATTGCCAAAGAAAAATCTTGATCAAGAAGACATTTCCAACTCAGAAAAATATTTTAAGTCATACGTACTAATAGATCCACAAGGATCCACCCCGGAGTACGTTGCAATAATGTCAACCCTAAGGTCATGTTATTGTCAGGTGGTCACATCAATGTCTCTTTATGTTTTGGCGATCAGCGAGCGGCTTGGTAGCCTTTTGTCTGGAATAGGCCGATGGCATTGGTTGTTGATTGCCCGAATGGCATAACAATTGTCCCCCTTTATGGCCAAAAGATGATCATAAAGTGACTAGAGTTTTGGGCGTTAGTGTGCAATGTCTTAGTGCATGAGGACATGGGAATTCAAAATTTAAAGGTACGAGGTCATCAGTTACTGCAGCTATAAATTCGATATTACAGGAAAGAGGGAAAATATCGAGGGGTGATATCTTAGTGGTGTGATAGAAGGTGAAGGAATAATAGGTGGAGATGTGGCGTGAGAGGAATGTTTAGGGATGATGCTTTAGTGATACAGCATGATTGAAGAGTAAGAAATCGTGGATAGACATATGACGATAGGGAAAAGATGAAGGGATGGGATGGTACAGTGAGATAGAAAAAGGAGTAATCAGGGGTAGACACATGGGCTTTGAAGAGATGTAGAGGGATGGCTATGGAATGACTATTTAAAGGAAGGCGTTGGGTAGAGTGAAAGGATAGTGCTATGAGAAGAGAGTGGAAGGCATTATTATTATAAGTAGAAAGGCTGTGTGTTGTCCAATCACTGTTAATTGCTATTCGTGTTTCTGAGTGTTGCTGCATTATTAAGTGTAAGTAAAGTTTGAGAATGATAAAATGTCATCTTGTTTCATGGGTTGTTATGGGGATTTTGGCATGTTTTTGGTTTTTTGTGGTTGCAGTGAACAAGCATTGTTGTGGCGCTAGTGTCACTATGGAAGAGAAAAAAGTGTTCTACTAAGTTCTTGGTTCTGTGTTTTAAGTTAGAATATGGTTTGGGTAAGGGGGGACTGTTGTTTGGTGGTGGATGGTAAGGGAGGATCGGACATTGTGCATCAAATCAGTCACAAAAAAGGGCATGTTGGAGGAATCCTGTAAGTAAGTGAAGAATATAATGGAACAGTTAAGTCTAGAGCGAGTAGGTCAACGACCAATAGTACAAGAGACTGATCTGCAAGGAAATACAATGGATGCTTTAGAGGGCAAGTAGGGTGTCAAGGGATTAGGTCGACAGGAAGTAGAAGAAGTGACGTGCAATACTGATGAGGTGGTAGGGGAATTAGACACAAAGCCTATAGAGAGATATGTGGGCTTTGTGAACATGCAGACTATACGTAGGTGGATGCGTGATAGGGCCGTTGATCTAGAAAGGTATGAAGTGGTAGAGGTAACATTGGATTAGAGGGTTACATTTTCCCCCTGAGCCCTTTTTCTATGCGTTACTAAGGAGGTATAACGTATCACCTAACTAGCTAAAACAGAATAATTAGAAGATCCTGGTGACATATTTCGTGGTTTACAAAGAAAATGGATGGATGGCTTCGTTAGGAGTCCCGAGGGAGTTATATTTTTGAAGCAAGGCAAGTTGTTTTTGTATTTTCTACAAGTAAGGAAGGGAGGGAAATCGATGGTAGACATACCTTCAAACACCTATTTGAAGAGGGAGAAGTATTTTATTATGAGATAAAAGGTGGGCATATTGTAGGGGTTTCTAGTTAAATGGGGTCGCAGGTCGTCATCATGCAACGAGAGGCTAAATTTGAACAAGCAAGAGTAGGAACAGGTGGAATTTCTCCCATACTAGAATGGCTGTGACTATCTCATTAGAAGTTGCAAGATATACATACAGTTGCTTTCTTTACTTGGGGTTGGCGAGAAGGGTTGGCGAGCATAAATACGTTTTTATGTTATCGAAAGATCACTGAAATTCTTTCATCCATTTATACCTGGCTGTCCCTTAAGTAGCTTAAAAAAGGGCAAACATTTATCAGTAGATTTAGAAATAAAATGATTTAACGTGGCTACTCTACTTGTTAACCGCTGTACTTCTTTGATGCATTTTGATGGGCTTATCTGAAGGATTGCACTTATTTTCTCTAGGTTTGCCTATATCCCTCATGATAAGATTATAAACCTCAAGAAATTTCCTACGGTGACTCCAAGTGAACATTTGAGTGGGTTGAGTTTCATTTTATACTTGTAGAGTATGTAGAAGTTCTCTGTCATATCAGTAATGCATTGCTAGAGGGAGGAGCATTTGACCGGCATGTTGTCCATGTAAATTTCCATAAACTGCCCTCTTTGATATTTGGAGAGCTTATTAACCAGTTGCTGATATGTGGCTCCAGCATTTTTCAGGCTAAAAGGCATAACCCGATAGCAAAAAGTGCCATCTTCAGTGATAAACGCTATTTTTTCTTAATCTCATAGGTCCATTTTCACTTGGTTGTACCTAGAGAAGGTGTCCATAAAGCTTAAAAGCTTATGGCCTACGGAGGCGTCAACAAGTCAATCGATAGTCAATAGTGGGTAGCTATATTTTGGGCAAGCTTTGTTTAGGTTAGTGAAATCCATGCACATTTACCATTTCTCCATTGCTTTCTTGACCATGCCATATTTGCTAGCCATTCGGGTACTTGACTTTTCAGATGTAGTTGCCGGCTAGCAGCTTATCTACCTCCTCTCAAATGGATGCAAGTCATTCTGAAGCAAAGCGATGCTTCTTTTGCTTGATGGGGTGGCCTTGGGGTCAACATAAAGTGAATGCATGATCATGACTATGTTTATTCCTTGCATATCAATCACTGACCAAGCGAAGACATTAATATTATTACAGAGGAATTTCCTACAAGGCTTTTTTCTTGCGGATTGAGTGAAGACCCAATGCTAGTGGATAGCTCTTTGTCCGAATCATAGAGGGTGAGTTTCTCTATTGCTTCTATTAGCTAAGGTTTATGCTCATCAAATCTGCTTCTAGCATCGAGGCTTTAAGTGTCATAGCCAGCGATTGGGTAGGTGTGATCACATTGACCACCAATTTTGTTGCGTCATGTCTGTAGGCTTCTGTGGTGGGTGTTTGCATCATGGCAAGTTTGATTGACAAAAAGTGGCACTAACAGGCGATCTTTTGACTAGACCGCATGTAGCTAATTCTTATTACGGTAGGGAATTTGACAGTGAGGCAGTACATTACGGTGACCATCTTGGTTTTGTCATAAGTAGTCTGCCTAAGTGATGCTATAGGCGAAAGGCTGATCAACCACGTGGAAATCCACCATGGTGGTGATTGTATGATCGTTGTCACCCATCTTAATAGGTAATGTGATCATCTGTTTGACCAAAATTAGTTGGTTTGTGAACTCGTAAATTGAGGATGATGGTGCTAGATCACTGTTACCAAATCCCATTTTAGCGAAAGGCATTCTATTGTAGAACTTCGACTTCGTTGCCATTATCAATGAGGATCTTGTTAACTTAGTAGTTGCCTATGGTGACAAAAATGACAATCAGGTCATTTTCACTGTCGAATAAGAGGTTAGAGTCTTCCTCATTGAAGTTAACTTCCCAGTTAGGTTGCTTGAGGAATTTAGGAGCCACGTTTACCGCATTAACACTATGCAAGTATGACTTACATTTTAATCTGCTAGTGGCCCATGCATTTGTTGTCCTAACGATCATGTTTATGGTTCCAATAATCAACTGTTTATTGGGTGCTACTTCTTAGTGCCTATTGGGTGAGCGCGCCTGCTCTCTACCGCTGGTTTCTTTTCTAACGAACTACTTAATCGCACCTTTTCTTAGTAGTGATTCGATTGCATTTTTCAAATTAACACAATCTTTCATAACGTGCCCTATGTCATTGTGGAAGTTGCAAGGCATTTCATGGTCACGCTTGCTATGATCACCATTCATTGGCATAGGGTGCTCAATTAAGCCTTCTCACATGATAGTATTGAGGATTTATGATCTAAAGGTGGTGAGGGGGTGTATGATTCGTACTTAGTGTATGGTGACATCCACATATGTTTTTTGTTGGTGAGGAAGCTGTTTTGTGGTTAACTTGTTTGGGCATCCCTTGAGTGCTAGGGACCAGGGCACTCGAGTTGTCTATTAGGCCTCGTGCCATGATTGCCCTTTGACTCTATGTTTCAATGCTTGATTTTTTGATTTGCAATTTCAATCTCTTTAGCTTCAACATATTTTTGTGCCTTTTAAAAAGCTGGTATAACTTAGTGAGTTATACATCAGTGAGAGTGTACTTCAAGTATTTATGGTGGATGCCTACTATAAAGGCCTGGATATCTTATTCGTCATTAAGATTTCACACTTTTAGAGTGATGGCATTAAAACACGATGTAATCCCAAATGGTCTTATCATGACTCTACTTCATTGCCATTAAGCTAATGGAGGTTCTAGTGGCTATTTTGCAGCTGCTAAAATAGGTAAGAAAGTGCCTACCCAATTGGTCGAAGTTGTTGATGGAACCCGAGTTTAGGGAGTACCACTATGTACATGCTGGGCCTCAGAGCATTGTTGGAAAGATGCGACATTATACAGTGTATGGGACATCACGCAGGTAATGAAATGCGTGAAAATGATTTAGGTGGTCAGCTAGGTCAGTCTTGCTGTCATGCTGTAAGGGGAAAGCATGACTTTTCAGGGGACAGATACTTAACGAATGGCAGTAGTCAAAGGGTTATGGTCATCAGCAAGCTATTCCTAGTTATTTTTTCGTGGTTCCTTAAGGTTTTTGATTTCATGTTTGAGGGCAGCTACCTGCTAGGCAAGATCCGAATGCTGGGGTGGTAGGTTAGGATCGCCGGTATGGTAGGCAATCTCTGGCGACATTTGTAGTAAAGACAATGTGGAACAAGAACTTTCCTCTGCCATTAGGCTGGCTAGATGATCTGGTGCAGTAGATTGATCTTGTGGCTTTGGATTTGGGATGTTTTTAGTAGGTTATATTGGTTAGTCGACTGGTTGTGTGTTTTAGCAATTGGTTTAGGAGTTGACAAATTGGGCTAACTGGATTTGGGATTGTTGGATGGCAGCTAGTTGGCTTGCGATGGCTTGGAATTATGCTTGGTAGTGAGCGTGGTAGTCAGGTTGCCCGGCTGACAATGACAAGGCCAAAAAAGTTGCTGTGTATATTGTTGGTGGCATGGAAGGATTAAAATGGTTGACCGGAGGGTGCTAGGGCGTCAACAAGCATGTGGGGGGTGTTTATAGTTACAGGGGTGGCTGTGGTCACATTGTTTGGGCCTGCTGATTCGTTATGGTGGCGAACGTTAGTAGTTATTGGTAGGATTAGCCCTAGCAGATTCTGATAATAAGCTAGCAGTGAGTGGGTTAACCAAGAAGGCAGGGTATGGATATTTAGGGGTGTAACGAACTGGGGATCGTAGGGGTTGGTTGGGTTGTGGTTTGGTTTGTATTTTCGATAATGGTGAAAGGATTTGTGGGATAGTGTCAACATGTTGGTCAGCCATGGTTTTTTATTCTTTTCCTACAGACAGCGCCAATTGTTGATGCTTTTATCTATGAGAAGTCGAACAGGGTCCTGCAGCATAGAAAAGGTCAGAGAGGTGCCTGAATTGGTACTATGTGGCATTCTTCAATGGTTAGTTAGATTCTAGATTTTTATATATTAAGACAACAAAAGAGACTAAAAATGACAAGGATCTGCCTTTACCTTAGGTTTGCCTACCCTTTTATAGGTGTTGTTGGGGGACATGCTATCAGATGACGTAACTAGGAGACAGCTAGCGTCGAGTAGCTATCGGGCTGCTATGTCTTGTAACTGGACCTATCAGTCGACTGCCTTTCAGAAGGAGGTGTCAACCCTGAGGTCATGTTGTTGTCGGGTGGTCAGATCAATGTCTCCTTATATTTTGGCGATTAGCGAGTGACTCAGTAACCTTTTTGTTTGGAATGGTGTGATGACATAGATTGTTGACCATCCGAATGGCATAATATTGTTTTTTTTAGCACACATCTTTTATTTTTTTTAATGTCTATATAAAACGTATATATCTTTAATTCTTTATTCTAGATAGTATATGCTTTGATTAATCAAATAATAATAAATTACTCTTTATTTTTTAATAAAAAAACTACTCAAATACTTAGAAATAATTACTTTATTAGCTATATATTTAAATAAAATAAACATTTCAATATAATAAATCACTTGAAGATAAAATGTTTATTATTAAATCAATTAAAATTTGAATGGTAATCTTTACTAAAATGTTGAATAATGTTTGTCAAATAATTTATTTAAAAAAATGAATAAAATTTGAAATAATGAATAGTTTTGATTGATACACATTTTAAATTTTGTTCTAATTATCACTTAACATATAAAATGATTGTTTTATGCAATAAATAAGGATCTCAAATCCAAGTTAAATTTTTAATAAATTCATA
>JAQSVH010229401.1:0-13011 GCA_029448705.1 Adansonia digitata
AGTTTGTGTGATGTCAAAGTATTGCATCATTTTATTGTGTTATTCTCTCTCCATGTCTATGTGTGTGCTATGTTACTTGGACTCGAGTTTAAGTGTCGGATACGGGTATGTTCAATTTTTTCTTAGTTTCCCATCCTTTTGGAGGGTCAAATCCCCTTACGTATGTCCGGATATGCATCAGATACTGGTGTTTGACATAGTTACTACAAGAAAAATGAAGAGTCGGAGCAACATAGCGATCGTGTGTATGTATAGCTCTTATTATCTAGCATTCTCTGTATTTCTTACTTATTTGTTTCTTTGCAGGAGTTTCTTGTGAAAAATGCTGATAGAGTTGAACTCATGTCATTTTTGGGCCTATTCGGTGCCATTATTAGTGCAATACAAATGTATCCTTAGTTTCCGAGTTTGATTGCTCTTAATTCAATAACTCCCGGCCATCATTGCTTTATATTTCATTTTATGAAATTTACTATCGTTTACCGTTTTCAAAAGTCATGATTTCTCATTAACATGCATATCCATTTACACAATGTTAGACAAGTTATAATATCCTGTGACATTGATAACATCAAGATTTTGTTAAAGATATGAACCCGTACAAACCTGGAGATAGCTGGGTAAAGATATGATTTCTTTACTGCAATTATGTTGTCAATCTATAATCCTTAGTGATGTCAATAGAAGCATATTTGAACGCAATGAACTCAAATCTATTCATTGGACTGCTGGTGCTGTAAGTTTCTTGAAAACCTCCAATTTCTCTACCTCTTTCTCCCTGTGTGCATAAATAATTTGTATCGACAACAATTTAAAAATTCTCATACATTATATAGGCATCGAATTTGTATGCTTGAATTGCTACTTGAACAAAAAAAGGGAGAAAAAGTAAAATGCAACCGGCCCCAGTTAAGTTACAATAGTAAAAAAAAATAAGTTCATTTGACTAAAAGTCGTTTGCTTGATGTGGTCTGAACTAGTAAGAAGTCTTTGATTTCTTATTCTTCTGTGTTTTTTTTTTCTTTTGTTTTCTCCGGCAAATGAAACAATGTTACCTGATCACCATTGTATTAAAAATCTTCCTGGGGAAAATTATTTTTTTGTAATCCTTGGTCCTACTTGAAAGAAATGGTTAGATTTTTTTTTTTTTATTATAGAAATAGTTCTAGTATTTTGGAGCCCTGATGTATTAAGCAGAACCAGAAAGTAATTACCTTGGAGATCACATAAAGCAACATATGTGTGGTCATCTATGTTGCTCCGACTCTTTATTTTTCTTGAAGTAACCTTGCTTGACACCCATGTCCGACATATTTTCAGACATGGTTATGGGAATATGATCCTCCAACAAAGACATGGAAAAGCTTAGAAAAAATTAAACATACCCAAGTCTGACACATACCCTTATAAAACACTTGCATCTGAATTTGTGTTTCATTTGAGTGAATCAAAATCTGGTATCATCATTTTCCTTGCATTTTCTGTTTAGAAGATGATGAAGATAATTAGGCGGGAAAGACTGGATCAAATAATGTGTTGTGAAAACTATATTGATAAATTTGTGGCATTTTTGTATCTTCAGGTAGTGATTAGAGGAAGCTGTGTTTTCTTACACATGTTGGTGTATGGGATATATGATACTTATAATATCGCACGCACACATACACGGTCTCACACACAAAGTCTCCCTATCTGATTTCTTAATAGGTAGTTTTGTTACTTGAACTCGGGAGTGAGTGTTGGATGTGGGTATGTGTCCAACATAGGTATTTTCAACTTTTTCTAGATTTTTTTCCATATATTTGGAAGAGGATCAATTCCCCATACTCGTGTCCAACTATGTTTGAACACGTGTCTCTCAAGAAAAATAAGGAGTCAGAGTACAATAGATAGGTAAATAAATATCAATAAACTGGTGGTTGTCCTTTTAGTATGCTTGAATTTTTATTTTCATAGTGTACATTTAATTATTCTCTTTGTTTTTTCAGGCATTTCCATTTTTCGGATTTTCATTGGCGATGTTTATGTTTTACTCATTCGTCCCAGTGTTACTTAAGGTATGATAGTTGTAATTTAAGACTTCATATATTGTACACACATTATCTTTGCACGCTAAATGTCCATAAATATGCTCAAGTAAGGGGGCGAAGAGCCAGTAATTGGTACAAGGACGAGTCCACTAGTATGTATAGATATATATTTTTTCTTTTGTTTTTACATAAACAAAAAAAAAAAAAAAAAAAAGAGAGAAAAAGGAGAAATCTAAGGTTTTCGTATATTTTTGTTCCTTAAAGTTTTAACTCTATGTTGACATTATTTGGTTGCACCCCCTGTAGCCATTGTTAATGCTCAAGTATTAGCAATTCATTAGTTGGAACTATTGGAATTAGTCTCTTCTTTCGGTGTATCTATCTATATATATATGCTAAAACACTAAATGAGCCCTTGTACTTTCTCACTTTTCCTAAATAGACCCTTATACTTTTATTATACCCAACTACCAAGTTCTATCGTGTTCTAATTATTAATTAAGCTCTTAAAGTATTATTTTTTCTAATTAAACCCTGAAGGTGCAATTTTTATTTCATCAAACCCTTAATTTTTTTTAAGGATTGAATGGTTTTCAAGTAAAAGAAGGGTTTAATTAAACAAAAATAATACTTTTAGGCTTCATTTGGTACAATAGAAATATAAGGGTTTATTTGAGATATTTAAAAAAATAAGGGCTTTTGTAGCATTTTAGCCTTTTTTTTTTTTCCCTTCGAAAGGTTTATAAATTGTATTTGTTTTATATATTTGGTGTATAAAATTTATCTAACTGATTCAGCTTAATCATGTGAGTTCCAGAAAGATGTATTTTGCTGATAAAAGCTATGTTGCTTCAACTCTTCATTTTCCTTGAAGCACCTATGTTTGACTCACTTTTGGATATTGGTATGGGAATATGACCCTCTAAATACGTGGAATAATTTAAAAAAATTGAATATACCCAAATGTCAGATACATACCTGTATCCGATACTCATACCTGTGTCCTAGTAGCGTAGGATATTAGTGCATAAGACATAATGGTGAATGGCTTCTTTCGGAAATGCATTCAGTCTCTTGTCATAGTTGTTAATTTCGAATGTAGCGGTATAAATCCATGATTTGGGGATCCAAAAATCTCCGAGCGATCCAATGTATATGTAGAATCTTTAAATGCTGGATCGCAGTTAAATTCTTGATTTAGATGACTGTTTTATCCAGGAGATATAGGGACCTTCTTCTTTTTTCCTTTTTTTTTTTTTTAATCCAACTTTAGATAATGGATAAACTCTCCATTGTTCTTATGAACATCTTGAATCTAATATTTCTTGATAATCTTTTGAATTTTGATTTTCTTCCTTGCAGATGAGTGGTTCCACAATGCTCAATCTTTCTTTGTTGACCTCCGACATGTGGGCTGTCATAATCCGCATTTTCGCTTACCACGAGAAGGTTTACAATCTAAATTATATATTTTTATTTTAAGAGTCGAGATTGCATTCGAGTCTAAATTTGATAGATTGACAATCAGTTTTCCGATAACAGTTATTATATCTTTAGGTTGATTGGATGTACTTTTTAGCCTTTGTGGCAGTAGCTGTTGGACTCGTTATTTATTCTGGGTAAGTTATTATGCAATTCAAACTCTTTACTTCCTTACTTTCTAACAGACTAAAGAAGAATAGCTGAGGCTTTGCTCCTAACTTGCTCGCTACCGAGAGCTATATCATTCTGACACTTTATTTTCACTAAAACGCTTATCTCTGACACCTATGCTCCACACATATTCGGACATGGGTATGTGTAGGTATGATCCTCCAAATGTATAGAAAAACTTAGAAAAAAAAAGCATACACTCTTTTCTGAGTCCAAGTAATATAAACCTTGAGCATCCCTCTATAAGGCTTGCAGAGGAGAATTTGTTGTCTGTTTCTTCATAGTTGTCTGACTTCAATCGGATATATGAAAAAACTTGAGCATACCATGTCGGACACATACCCATAACCTACAATCATCTTTGAGTCTGAGTAACAAACCGTAAGCATAGCTCCGTAACCTACACTTATCCCCGATTCTAAATGATAAACCGTGAGCTTAGCTCCATAAAGGTTGCAGAGGGAATTTGTTGTCTTTTTCTTCATAATTTTTTGACTCTTCAATTGGATATATAGCAAAACTTTAAAAAGTTGAGCATAATGTGTCGGACACGTACCTATATCCCAACCCTCATCCCCAAATCCGAGTACCAGATTATGAGCTTAGCTCCATGGAGCTTGCAGAGGGGAATTTGTTGTCCGTTTTTTTCATAATTGTCTGACTCTCAATATGATATATGGAAAAAACTCGGAAAAAAATGAGCATACCGTGTTAGACACATCTGACACTCATTCTCAAATTTGAATAATAGACTATGAGCTTAGCTCCATAAAGGTTGCAAAGGGGAGTTTTTTTGTCTGTTTCTTCCTAATTGTGCGTTTCAGCTGTGAACCCTGAGAAAGTTCATGTGTATTGCTTTTTGCATATTTCCAATTCCTCATACTGTAGGGGTGACAAGGAAGATGATCAATGCCAAGCTGGTGTTGCCGATGAAGATGCCGAAAGAAGCAAGCATTTTGATGAGGAGGCTGGTTTCAACAACATCAGTGGAGGAACTGTGGCCGAAAGCTCGAAAACCGGGGAAACTAGCAAGCATGATTATACAACTAGCACCTGGGTAATGGACATTGTCGATAACAAGAACATCGGAAAAGATGTGCAAGGAAAGAAATTATGATGTATTACACCCTATATTACCCGAACGATTATTTTTTATTTAAGTATCTATATTTAACATTTGTGTCCAACATATTTTTGAACATAAGTATTGGTGTGTATCTAATACTCTGAAGTTCAGGTGACATAGATTACACACCCTCTAAATTTTGGAAACTATCTACCATAGGAAATGTAAAAAGGATCAGGCAGACACAAAAAAGAAGCATCAATTTTGGGTTGATTTGTGATTCAAAAAAACTTCAATGAATAGTTTGGGGGCCTTAAAAAGACATTGTAAATGTGTAATTAATGCTCTTTTAGTTTCATTTTCATACTGTCACCCTTATCATTCCTCTTTCATTTGGAGGATTGTATTATTCTTATCCGTTTTAAAAGTAAAACAAAATAGTATTAATATCATTTTGATTTTTATATCGGTTTATATTGATCGTATTGATTTATATTGATCAATTTTAATATATGTTAATCTGTATCGATTCGCATAAGATTTTGAATTTTTATTTCCTTACAAAACTCATTTGAATATATATATATATATATATTTATTTATTTGGTGAAACATGAAGTATTTCTTCCATCCTTGTTGCTAAAAGAGTATCTCTTAAACTAACAATATACATGAACACTCTTCGTAGTTTCCAACTAGTAGAATTATCAAAGCAATATATAATTAATTATGATGAAATCGATCAACATTTGCAAAGTTACAGAATCTTCACACAATCTGTGAAACATTTCAGAACACGATTGATCCAATACACTGCAAGACAAGATTCTCGGATAAGGCGGTCACTATGTTGTTCTATCTCTTCATTTATCTTGATGTTCTGTCTCTTCATTTATCTTGAAATACCATGTTTAACATATATTTGCACATGGATGAGATATGTTCTTTCAACTATAAGCAAAAACTTGAAAAAAAAAATTGAATATACCCCCTGTTTGGCACACACTCAAGTCCAAATAACATAGTTCGAAACAATTTTAATGCATTTTCGATTTTACCAAGTTTATATAAGCCAAATTAAGCAGGTCATCAGATTTGGAACTTGCCCAGAAAAGAACACATTTTGTGAAAAAGTTCGAGTGCAGCACAAAGTCTCCCAAGTTTACAAGCAGGGATTGGTCCTTTTAGCTAACCTTTTTAGCTTTGTAATAGCCATCGATCAAGATGTTGTAACTAAATATGTTAGGAGCACAAATCCTTCTTAATCATTAACTGAAATACTCTTCTAGCTTCATCCATTTTGTTCTGCAAGCAATGACTCTCTGTCAGCGCAGTATACGTGTCAACATTATAAATTTATAACAACATACATCTCAACTATATTGCATCAACTCTTCATTTTTTTTAAAGTACCCATAGTTAGCACCAGTATAGGATGCATATCTAGACATGGGCATGAGGATATGACTCTCCAAGAACCTTTCAAATACATGGAAAAACTTTAAAAAATTGGTCACATGCGCGTGTTGCATACACACTCTTATTCAACACTCAAACCTAAGTCCAAGTAACATAGCATCTCAAATGTTGTCTGGGGCAAGCTAAACTGAAATAAAGATTGAATGGAAGTATGTAATGTGAAGTTAGGGATATGACTGTAAAGCATAATGCTATTTACTATGCTAATGAAAAACTTACCAATGGTGCTACTATTAGCTGCAAAATCATTCTTCGACGTGAAGAATGACAATATACATCATAAGGATAGAAATAATAAACTGAAATATTCATTTTATTATAAGACATAGGAAAGAAAACCCATTAATTTTTCCAAGTACCTGTATTTAAAAGGCATTTAGACAGTCACAAATATCATCATCAATTTTGTTAGGCTTCTAGCTTTGCAGCACAGAAAACAGGAAGGAATTTGTAATATCCCAAAAATTCATTCCAAAGCTGACGGCAGAAGATAGATGAGCAGCATCGTGTTTGTTACCATTAGAGCTGACACCATCAACAAGATTCTCACTTATTTCAGAGATCTGAGAAGATAATCTTCTCAAAAAGATCACCTGTGAAAAAGTGAAACATGGGGTATAAAATTTGTTTCTTTCATCCTAAAAAGGACATCAACTAAACTGAAACTGGACCAATTGGTTGATAAATCAATTCACATTAGAAGGTGACGATCTTTACACAATCTGTGAAACATTTCAGAACAATACTATTTATTACAGCATAAGATGTGATCCACAAATAAGGTGGCAGTGCATAAATCTGCAGAAAAGCCCGCATCAACCATTTCTGTAAGAAGTTGAGTTGCCTTTGAGGCATAGCGGTTTCGAAGAAACCCCTGGATCATAACATTATAACAATAGCTATCAGGCAAACAATCATTATCTCCCATGCTCCTAAACAACTGGTATGCTTCATCAGGCAATCCCTCTTTACAGAATCCATTAATCATTATAGTATATGTGTAAACACTGGGTTTTAAACCATTGACAGAGAGTTCATGATATAATTTAGTAGCAACTTTAATATGCCCAGCTTTGCACAAGCCATCAATTAGGATACTATAAGGGACAGTATTAAGTTCCAAACCATTGTTCTGCATTGCTTGAAACAATTTCAACGCTTCTTCGAGTTTACCCCTTTTGCATAAACCATCCAGCAAAATTGAACAGGTTACTTGATTTGGAACTTGTCCGGAAGCACGCATCTTCCTCAAAAGTTCACTTGCAGCAGAAAGTCTCCCTGATTGACACATACCTTGCATAAGAGTGCTGTATGTGAAAGTATCAGGGATTAGTCCTTTCTGCAATATTTCATGAAAGAGTTTCATGGCTTCATCTAACCTTCTAACTTTGCAATATCCATTGATCATGATGTTGTAACTAAGTATATCAGGCGTGCAACCTTTCTGAATCATCAACTGAAATACTCTTCTAGCTTTATCCATTCTGTTTTGCAAGCAATGGCCGTTTATTAATGCATTATAGGTAACAACATCAGGCTCAACGTGCTGCTTTATCATTGTGTCGACAATATCTTCAGCCTCAGAAACCATCCCCTCCTTGCAATGTGCATTGACCAAGATACTGTACGTGACAACATTAGGCTCAATGCCTTGCTTTCTCATTGTGTCAACAATATCCACAGCCTTCGAAATCATCCCATCCTTGCAATGTGCATCGATCAATATATTATAGGTGAAAATATTAAGTACAATATCGTTAGCCACCATTTCATTCAAAAGTCTTGTTGCCTCCTTCTGCTGGCCCGAATTACACATAGCATGAATTAGGCAACTGTAAATAACGATATCAGGCTGTATGCCCTTATCCTTCACTTCGGAGAAGAGATCAAGAGCCTTCTTTAGTAGCCCTTTCTTACAAAGACAGTCTATGACAGTGCTATACGCTACGATATCTGGTTGGAAACCTCTTTCTTCCATCATCCTTAGCAACCTAACAGCTCTATTGGCATTACCGGTCTTACACAGCCCATTAAGAATCGTATTGTAAGCAATCAAATGAGGTTGAAACCCTTTTTCAATCATTTCATCAAACAAACTCACAGCCTGAGAAATCTTACTTTGACTGCAAAGCCCATTAATCAAAGTTGACAGAGTTACAACATTAGGATCAACACCTAACTTCATCATTTTTCCCAAAACCGAGAACCCAAATTCAACTTGACCTAAGTGACAAAAGCAATTAATCAAGATGTTCAAAGAATAAACATCATGGGAAATTCCTAACAGTTCCATCTGGTTACACATAGAAACAACAATGGCATAACGTTTCATTCTGACAATGGCTCCTAAAAACTTAGTAAATTCTACAATGGAAGGCCTTGGGCGCTTCACAACCATCTTATTAAACAAAGTGAAAGCATCATCAACATTATCAAAGCAATAATAGTTTTTTTGCTTTCCACTTACAGACTTAGAATTCTTACTTGAAGTTTCGATGAGGGTAGCTACAGTGTTAAACGAGCAAGAACAAGAAAAGTGGAAATTAGAAAGATTCCTTCTACCATTAACGATTAAGCCAAGAACTAATGAAGAATTAAGCTTACCCATAACTTGAAAATAAGCACAACGGAGAAAGCAAGAGTTAAGCTTGCAATGAAACCACATATGGCGGCACTACCCGAAGACTCAATTACATAAGGTTTTCTTTTCCCCCTAGTTATGGGGTAAAATCAGTGTTTTTTCCCCCTTTTTTTGTCTTATTTTTATCACTTCTCTTTTTTGTTTAATTCTCCACATCTATTCTATTTCAAACCAACTCCCAGATTTGGGTTACAGAAAACAAAAATGGAGAAAACAAAAAATTATTAGAACCATAACGTTTCTTTTGATTTCGGTTTCATTTTATTGAATTCGATTGGATTTAGGTTAAGTAATAATTAAATATATTAGTTTCTGTTTAACTTTGGGTTCGTATTTAAAAAATTTCAATTATTCAAATCAAATTTTTATTAATTTTTAATTTTTTTATAATATATAAATAAATATTTATTTTTAAATTAATTCCGTTCGGTTTAAACCATTGACAGGTTCATGAAATAATTCCGTTGCAACTTTAAGACGCCCAGCTTTGCACAAGCCATCAATTAGGATAGTATAAGGGAAGATATTGGGTTCCAACCCACTGTTCTGCACTGCTTGAAACAATTTCAACGCCTCTTCGAGGTTACCCATTTTGCCCATTTTGCATAAACCATCCAGCAAAATTGAACAGGTCACTTAGACTTGGAACCAGTGTAGTCGGTATCGTATTCGTACTGATCATATCGATTTTGATATATAATATTATCGATGATAGTTGATTTGATTTTAGTTTGTACTGACCGTATCAATAGATACTAATCGAAAATAGTTATACCGACCTGTACATGATATAAGCTTGTAAAACAAAATTAAACTAATATTGATCTTATATCTGATGAATGTTATATATAATTATTTATAAATTTAATGAATCTTAGACATAATTACTCATAAATTTAATGATTATTGAAAAATTTTAACTTTATTATTTAACTGATATTGATTTTTTTATATTTGATGAAATTTTTTTATAGAATATTATATATAATTGATAAATATTTAATATATAAAATTTATTTAATTTTATTTATTTTATATTTAAAAATATTTTTTATATATAAATTAAAAATATTTAAACTCTTATAAACTTAAAATAATATACCAAAATATATTAATATTAATATATATTTATATTAAAATAAAAATGATACACTCATCGATACAGATCTTACTACCTTGCTTGGAACTTGTCCGGAAGCACAGATCTTCCTCAAAAGTTCACATGCAGCAGAAAGTCTCCCCAGTTGACACGTACCTTGGATAAGAGTGTTGTATGTGAAAGCATTAGGGATTAGTCCCTTTTGGGATATCTCATGAAAGAGTTCCGTGGGTCGTCTAACCTTTTGCTTTGCAATATCCATTGACCATGATGGTTTAAGTAAATATATCAGGCGTGCAACCCTTCTGAATCATCAACTGAAATACTCTTCTAACTTCATACATTTCGTTTTGCAAGCAATGGCTATTTATTAATGCATTATAGGTAACAATATTAGGCTCAGTGCGTTGCTCTATCATTGTCTCAACAATATCCTCAGCTTCTGAAGTCATCCCCTCCTTGCAATGTGCATCAACCAATATACTATACGTGACAACGTTAGGCTCAATGTCTTGCTTTCTCATAATGTCAACGACACCAAAAGCTTCCAAAATCATCCCATCCTTGTAATGTGCATCGATCATTATATTATACGTAACAATACCAAGTGAAATATTGTTAGCTGCCATTTCATTCAAAAGTCTCATTGCCTCCTTCTGCTGGCCAGAATTACACATTGCATGAAGTAAGCAACTGTAAATAACGATATTGGGTGGTATGCCCTTATCCTGCATTTCGTAGAAAAGATCAAGAGCCTCCTTTAGAAACCTGATCTTACGAAGACAGTCGACGACAGTGCTATATGCTACAGTATCAGGTCAAAAACCTCTTTCCTCCGTCATACTTAAAAAGTCTAATAGTTCCATCAGCATTCCCCGTCTTACGCAGCCCATTAAGAATTGTACCGTAAGCAATCAACTGAGGTTGCTACCCTTTAACAATCATTTCATCAAACAAATCCACAGTCTGAGAAATCTTAATTTGACTACAAAGTCCATTAATCAAAGTTGACAAAGTAACAACATTAGGATCAACACCCAGCTTCATCATTTTACCCAAAACTGAGAACCCTAAATCAAATTGACCTAAACGACAAAAGCAATTAATCAGGATGGTCAAAGAATAAACATTAAGGGAAATTCCTAACAATTCCATGTGGCCACACATAGAGACAACAACGGCATAACGTTTCATTCTGACAATGTCTACTAATAATTTTGTAAATTCAACAATGGAAGGCCTTGGTGCATCTAAATCATCTTATTAAACAAAGTGAGAGCATCATCAACATTATCAAAGCAGTCATAGTTCTTTCGCTTTCCCCTTGCAGACATGGAATTCTTACTTTAAGTTTCGATGAGGGTAGCAATGGTGTCAAACAAGCAAGAACAAGAAGAATGGAAATTAGAAAGATTCCTTCTGCCATTAACGATTGAACGAAGAACTAATGAAGAATTAAACTGACCCATATCTTGAACATAAGCAAATGGACAAACAAGAGCTGAGCTTAAAAACGGCGGCACCACCCGAAGATCGTATGTTCTTAATTGTTCAAAAAGGCACACTCAAGTACAAAAGGTTCAAAAAGGGATACTCAAATCATTTTTTCTTATTTTTGTTGTTTTTTTGGTCACTTTTTATTGTTCATTGAATTTTAACTTTTAATTCTATTTGAAGCGTTCCATAAACACTCGAGTAATAGTTTAATAAATGATTACTAATAAAATTTCTAATCGAATTCAAATATAATACATTTGATTTATTTATATTAAAAAATTATTTTTAAAATGTTTAAAGCTTGTTTAACATAAATCTTTTAAGGTTAATTTAAAATTAGCTTATTATTTAATTATAATATAATTAATAATATTTATTTTTTATTATTTTATATATAGGATTAGGGTCAGCAAATTTTGAAAATAAAAAATCTAATTGAATTGTACTATTTAATTAAATTTTAGTTCAATTTTGAGTTGAAATTGATTACGTTTTTATTCAATTTTTATTAAAATTGATTTCGTTTCAATTCGATTTTTATTAAAATATTTTGGATTCATTTTGCTTTAATTTTTATTAAAATTGATTCGATTTTGATTCAGATAATAATTAGATATTTGTGGTTACGCTCAATTGTCAGTTTACAATCTAAAAAACTATTATTCGTAAATCGATAAATATTTATTTTTAAATTAATGAAAAAACTTAAAAATTATAGAAAAATTTCGATAATTCATCTTATAAATTTTTAAACTTTTTGTGCCCAATTAAAAGTTAGAAAGCTTGCTTGATCCGTATTGGAAATTATAATATTTAATGATTTTGGTTGGTGCAGCTTGAATCAGTGTTCAAACAATAAATTTTTTATTTTAATTTAATTATAGAAATATGTAATATTAATATAAAAATAATATTTTAATATTTTTTAAATAATAAAATGAGTTTACAAATTGAACCTAATCTTGATTAAAACAATGAAAAAAATTGAACCAAATCCTTGCTGTGTAAGACAAAAGGCTGCGGCTTAGAGGGACAAGTGAGTCTGCAAAAATGCGTTTATATTTTAATCCCCTTGCTGTGTTCAACATATGACCAGCATTGACAAAATTGAGGAGCATGCGTTTTTTCAGCATGAAATGTACATGTTTGTGAGAGCATGCATACTTTCAACACGACAAGTACATGTGTGCAAGAGCAGGAGAGTATATACATTAACTTTCTCTTGCACTTGGGACCTCTGATCACATTTTTCGGTTGGAGGCATCTTTAATATGTTGGTCCATTGGCAGGTCATTTGAGTAGAGGTGAGCATTCGGTCGGTTTGACCGGTTCGGTTAAAGAAATTTTCAAATCGAATTAATTAATTTAGTTAGAGGAACCGACCAAACCGACCGACATTTTTAACTATAACCGAATTAACCGAACCGACTAAATTTCGGTCGGTTTAGTCGGTTAGTTCGGTCAAATCGGTTTATTGAGTCTTGGGCTAATGGTTGTATATTTGGGTTGGGAATGGGTTTAATTGGGCTATTAATATATATAAATA
>JAQSVH010229471.1:0-40867 GCA_029448705.1 Adansonia digitata
TTTGAAAAGTACTAAGTTTGTATTTTCTCAAAAATATATGTTCCAAAATGTATATTTATACTTAAAATATTCTTGAGATATGTTTGACTTAATATCAAGCTAAGAAAAATCATTTTACAAAGGATTTTTAAGGTATGTATTGACATATTGCACAAATGTATCGATACTATACTTAAAACCCTCATTTGTATTGATTTTTTTAGCATGTGTCGATACATTGCAGTGAGTATTAATACTCACCCCATATATATATCGATGCAATGCTTGGCAGTAACCCAGGTTTGGCTGGAACCCTTGAATGTATCGATACAGGTGTGTTTGTATTGATACACCTTGGAAGGTATCGATACTCAGCCTCTATATCGATACAACAAGCTATAATGGTCACTTTTTTTGTTCTTGCATCGATACCATTGGTATTGTATCGATACTATAGGGCAGGTCTGAATGGAAACAAGCATTTATGAAGGCTACAATGGCTCTCTAACCACCATATTAAATGCCCAATGTCTATAAATCAATTTCAAGCTATGAATAGAGGTTCCCAATAGCTAAAGAAGAAAAGATACAAAAATATCAACCAAGCATTGAACAACAAAAGCTTAAAAGTCTTCAAATTCTTCATTTTACTTGTATCAAATTTATACTCTTCCAAGTCTAGTTGTATCCAATTCACCTTGTACATAAATTCCAGCAAACATCCACCTACTATAGGTTCAATTTGTTTGCAAAATACTTTATTCATATCCTAAAAGAGGTTATGTGAAAGGAATGAAAATATTGAGAATTTAGGGTAGAATTCTCAAAGGGATTGAAAGGTTCTATCGAAGCCTTAAAAGATAGAGGTGTAAAGTTATACCTTAGCTTCCAAGGTAAATAATTTGATTAGTGAATTATGGGGATCACCTTGGTAATAAACTACCTAAAAAAAAGGACGTAGTTGTCGAGTTCAAGGACTAAACCTTTATATATTGGTTATTTGTTTTTCTTACCCTTAACTCTTTTTATTTTCAATTTACTTCAAATTTATCAAGTTCTTCTAGAACCAATTCACTCTCTTCTAGTTCAATCTTTTATTTGAGCTAACAATACTTAAAAGGATTTCATATCTTTTTTTCTAAAAAGTAAACTTATTTCACCATGAATCTAGAGTTGAAATGTTGGTTTGCCCTCAAGATTGGGAGACTAATTTCATGAAAACATTAAGTCCTTGTTACTCTTCATTTATTGAAGGTAACATGAACTTAAGTTGGGGATTTTTTTCTAAAAATTAGGTTTTAAGAAACAAGCAAGCATTTTAATGGAGGTATCATGAACAAATTATAGTACATACAAATATAAACATGGATTAGAGATGTAAGCATACAAAAATGGCATTTTGACATGGAAACAGATGACATAAATGCAAAAAGATGACAAATAAGGTGCATAGAGGTGATATAAACATGTTTAGACAAAGGAATAGATGTTGGAGTTGTTAAGACAACATTTTTATTTCATGAGACTCCTTAAAACATAAGAAAATATCTAAATCAGCTAAGACATGTTAAGGTGACCATTTAAATATGAGATAGGTATGGGAACATGGAAGGATCATGGCAAAAGATGTATGAACAAAGGCTATATGATGATGAAAATGAAGTATGGTGAGTTTATATATCCAACAACATCAATATATCAAAAGGGTCATCAAGATCTAAGGACTACTGCAACTAAGGCAATAAAGATACGTGAGAGTATTGGGAGGCTCATGGTAGCATGAAAGCCTCACTAAAATGAAATGAATGATTATAACAGAAAATACATGGAACAAGGTAAAAAATATGGCAGCAAAGGCTTGAAGTTTCATCCTTATTTAAAGTAGTAACTTTAAGCTTGGTTCTTGCCCTCTTTTTGCTATTGTTTAGCAAGAAAAGGGTGAAACGAAGAAGCATTATGGTAATATGGTTGCTGATGAGGTGTTTTAAGGATGAAAGTGCATGAAAGATTGAGTTTTTAAAGGTGTTCTAGTGGCGGTTTTGGGGAGCTAAAGAATGGAAGTTGGTTAAGGATGAAAGGCAATAGAATAGTGTTTTTGGTGAACTTTTAGAGCTGGAGTTAATGGAAGATTTTTTGGAATAGATGAAGAGTTTTTTGGGATTGCTGGAGAGCCTTTTTGAAAGCTGAAAGCATTTTTTTTAAGATGGCTGGTTATGTTTTTTTGATTTAATGCTTAAGCCTTCCTTTAAGAAGATAATGCAAAGGGCACTTTTGATTTTTCCTTTCTGCACCAAGGGACATTTCCAGCTGCCATGCTCAGTTGACTCTTTTCTTATTGGTTCTGCCATGCTGAGCAAGGAGGCATAGAGGCTATGATAGCTTGCAACTAGGGATATGCCTGCCATACCCTCTTACACCCATATATCTTATGAAAATGATCTGTCATTTATTGTTTAGACATAAAAAATTTGTTAGAATCTGTTAATGAACCCATAATTAAGGTTTACAATGTTTTATGATAATTTTTTGTGCAAAAACATGTTTAAATTAGGTTTTTGAAGGCTAACAAGTGGCTCGAACTAGGCAAAAATACCTTAATCTATTGATACAAATCATGTTGTATCGATACATAAGGTACATTTTGCTCCTGAGTATCAATACAATAAGTTGTGTATCGATAGGAAGAGCAAAAAAATGTTTCCAGCCTTGAGACTTGGAGGCTTGTATCAATACTCCATCGATTTGTATCGATACTCACACTTATGTATCAATACAGTTTGCCAAAAATCATAACTTTAGCTACTGCCAAGGTCTGTATCAATACAAACATACCACGTATCGATGCCACATCTTGCGTATCAATAACAAACCCTCTTGTATCGATGCTAAATGTGAAAACTCAAGTTTTTCGCACCATAAATGCCTCCTATCAATACTTGCACCCCAATATAACTTGTACGTACCTGTGGCTTCCCGATTTTCCTCAACTTGGTCACAAACAATGGGAAATTGATTTGTGTATTTGCTTGAATGACCTTAGTGACACCATGAAAAGTGGCTTTTGATCATTTTTATGTTTTTCTTCAGTATGGTCCATAGGCATTTTAGACCTTCCCAAAAAAAAAATTTTTTCCTGGCGCCATGCCACCTAATAATGTCTAGTGACACGACGCCCGATAATTGTCCCCTAGCTTTTATTTCTATTTTCTAATTTTATCATCTGTTACCTAACCCTAGGATGCCAAAAACTGGCTTAGACAAAATAAGGTGTTTACAACTTTGCATCATGCTCATCGTCAATATGGGATATATGGTGAAAGGAGCATGCTACACTTATAGGCTAGTTAATGAAATGATTTTATAAGGTCATATTGACTTTTCAACATTTAGGTGGTCATGATAGGTTACTAGATCTCGCTTTTAATCTATGCACATGATTAATGAGATAATTTTTGTTCATTGCTAACATGTTTGAAACCTGATAGGTCATACATAATAATGTTGAACTATTGGATTAAATTTGGAATTTAATTAACTATGACTTAAATAAATAAAAGGTAATTTAAATAAAGGACTTATTGGAATAAGTTTAATTATTTAAGACAAAATCAGATTGTGAAATCAAGATTTTATTCTCTGATTAAGACATTAATAATATGATTGTCTTATCAAAATAATGTCCAAATTGAGAGATAAAGTGTAAAGTTGGATAAAATAAGTTATAGTTGAAATAGGAATTCACCTACTCTCAGGATTTATTGAGAATCAAATTTTCCCATCTCAGTAATTTGTTTTTAATCCCTTGAATATTATTATAATATTAATTATTTGATAATTAATATTATATAATTTTAAAATTAATTTAAAAATAGTTTTAACTAAATTAAGGATTTTATAGTGATAAAATCCATAGGGATATGTATGTACTAGCTAATTTATGTTTCCAAATTATTTATTTAATATTTTATAATTATCTGATAATTATATTTATTAAAAAAATTTTAGAATTAATAAAATTGAATTAATTGGATTAAATTCAAGGAAGCACAAATTAGGCCCCAAACCCCTTCAATACGCCGTTATCCATGCTTATAGCCTTAAGCTTGTTTTGGCTGATTTGATTGGCCCAATGAGAAAAGGGAATTTGGACAAGGTAAAGGGAGGAATAGATGACCATTTAATCAACCTAAAATAGGAAGAATAAGTTCAAACTGTTTAGGGAGTTTTAATTAGCTCAAAACTATTCCATTTTAAATCGACTAGGAGTAGGTTTGAGCTAATATATATTGAATGATTGCCTAAAGGCTTCAGAGAGAATTTTAACTTAAATTGAAGATAGGAGGCTGCGAATATCTTGGATGAAATATTTTATAAGATAAAATTTAGTTTTTCTTAAAAATATTCCAACCTAACATAAACCCTAGTTTGCGCCATTTTCCTAAGAGATTTTGTGCTTGGTGTAAACTTCTTCCATTCTTATTTTTTTGGTTCTAGTTTGATTCAAGATTTAAGTTACCTTTTGGTTAAGGGTTGATAACTCTTTTAGCTAGCACAAGAAAACTATTAGGCCTTAAAAAGTTTTTAACTGTCACCTATGTGGATAACCATTAGAGGAAGGACACATATGCTATTTGTGGTCTTTAAGAAACTAGTTTCTTGGTGCTTTAGTATTTAGATTTTGGCATCTAAACTTTAAGTAACTTCTGATCATATGAATGATTAAATCTTGGTTTAAAATTCTATGGTTTACTACATGTAAATTTCTCCCTAAAGATCTATAGAAAAGTATAGCTACTTCTATGTTTATTAGTTTCGCTGCATTTATTGTTATATATTGATGATTTTTGAAATCCAATACTTGCATGAGGCTAGAAAGAGCCTCCTTAGTGATGTGGTGATACAAAACCTAGCAGTGAGTAATTAATTAACTAGGTAATGACTCTCGTTTATTGTTACTTAGTGATAGGCCTATATTAAAACATCAATTGAATAGCATAACTGCTTGATCAAGTTAACTTTATTCCTTTAAAGGTGGTGTAGAGGCCTTAAAAGGAATTATAGGTGATAATACTTACTTGCTTTACCTAAGGAAAAACAATCATTAGCCATCTCTCAAACAATGTAATAGCATGCCCCAACGACTTATCAAGGTGCAAAAATCACTAACTTTGATGTCAAAGTGCATTAATTATCACCTACACAAAAATAATAGTACAAATCAGTAAAAGGTAGAAAGTGTTGACCTAATTATCTTATTTTCTAAGTTATTCTAGCAGCATATTGGTATGCTTTGACATGGTTTAGTTCATATGCCTCATTATATTAGGTTGATTAACTTTAAATCGGTTACCAAACTATTCCTTCATCTGGTAAAGATAGTTAAGGCACCCTGATCCTAAGCCTATCGTAAGCTTGGCAAAAAAGTTCCCTTTCAAGTGAATGTATTCCTTATGCTTATATAGGTTGTAAATCATGAAAGCATAGGTAATTTACACCCTAAAATGTATTGCCAGCTCGAGAGATGGTGATGGTCACAGAAGCAAGCAGCTTACTCCCAATTAACAATAGGGTTTTATTCTCTTTCTAGGGAATATGGCAACAATTCTAATGCAAATGTAAGTGCTTAGTATGTGTCAGGGAAATAGCAAACCTTCTTATTTTGCTGCTTATTATCATTTAAAAGCCAAAATGAATTTGCTAGCCAAAGAGGAAAACTTTAACAACCACAAAGGAAGAAAAGAAAATGTAAACAACATATAAGAAATGAAAGAAAAAGGATTATAGCAAGTAGTAGTTAAAATCCTAAAATGACATGCCTGACTTAAAAATGTCATGTTATCCTTTGATTAGGACTTCTTTTGGGGGGATTGTGCATCAAAAAGATATTTCTCATAATAAGAGTGGGGAGATTGTTAGACAAATCATTTGTTTAATAGGTTTTGGATGGCTATCGCGAAGTGGCCAAAACATGAAGTTGCCATCAATCATTTTGAGCTAAGTGTGATCGGACACCTATTAAAATTAGTATTTCAAGTTACAAAACTCAAAATGCTGACTTTACAATCTGCACATACCATAGTTCATTTTAAAAGGGTATAAGAGTTGGTTATGTGTGGGGAAGGATTATCACCCATACGACACCCTAAGTCGATACCTTTCGGCCATATAGTATCTTGGTTTCAACTTTCTCAATTTTCTTATGTCAGTATTTATGTATAATCCCTTTATATTGATTGAATTTTCAAAATAATAAATTTGATTTTTGTAAAACTTTTAATACTATTACATACCCTAGAGGAATGACAATATGTAAGGTAATATTTCTGATCTTGGTTTGAAAAGGGTATTCCATATCAAGTACTAAAGGGATACCAATATCAAACATTGCCTTAGGTTTAAAGAAATTCAATTTTTAAAACATGAATGGGAAATTATCATCAAGGAAACATGTTAGTAAGACATAAAGGAACATAATAAATATTACATAAAAAACACCACAAGCAAAGAAAGTTTTAGAAAAGTGAGGCTAGAGTATCCGATCAAAAAATGAGGTTGGAATATGCCTAAGGATGAAAATTTTAATAACTTTTGAAAGTGGAATATTTTTAGTGAAATATGGATTTTAAATTACAACTATAATTGAAACAAAAAACAAAATTAAATTTTGGGCCTTGATCTGAGCTTAGTGGGACCAATCTTGTGATCCATGATTCCATCGAGAATTAATTGGATTCATTTTGAGCCATTTGAAAGCCAAAAAAATTTGATTCAAGGAAAATTCAATTAATTTTCAATTAAGGTCAGAAGTAGGTGATGACATCATAATGTATGCCTTTTCAAATTTATTTCAAGCTCTTCTAAAGGCTTTAAGGGACAAACGAGATACCATGGGAAAAGTAACTTGACGAGAATCATTATAGAAATATTAAAAATCCCAAAAAATTCCTTTCTGGGAGGAATTAATTTTTGAAATTAAGTTTAATTTTGCACTAGCGTTGTGTGCAGGGGAAAAGGTGTAGCGAACTTTGAAAAATCATTACAAGCTTATTTGAAATCATTAAATTGCAAACAATACCTTTCCAAAAAAGAAATTTCATGATATCTTTAGGAAAAATATTTGAAAGATCCATAAAAATCATTTATTAAGTAACATAGCCGAAACAAAATACAAATTGCTTACATTAGGAGTTCCAGATAGCAAAGGGTTGAAAAACCATACTTCCCTCATCCATGTATGTTCAGGGAACAAATAGATACTATTCAAAAAGTAAAATGATGCTGTTTGAGGGAAAACAAATTCACAAAAATTGTCTGGATTTCAAAAATAAATTTTTAAGTTAGGGTCATAGCGCTTCCAGTATGTAAATAGGGAGATTCTCGAGTTTTTAGGTTTTCTAGTCACGTGTTAAGGGGGTGAAGCATATTAGTGTCCAAAAATTAAGGGGCCATGGTAGCAAGAAAACAAATCCATCCAGTTTCCTATAGAGTTAGGCAAGTGGATGATCCATTACCATGCTATTAAGTCACAACTTAGGGCTCAAAGCAGGCATTAAATCAAAACAAGTCATAAAACACAAAAAATTCTTTACTAATAGCATAATTTATTTTGGCTTACTAGACCATGAATCTAGACATAAAAGCTTTATTTATGCCCTAGATTGGAGGACTAATGGATTAGAAATATTAAATCCATGTTAATATTCATTTATTGAAGTTAATATGGATTTAACTTAGGGGTTTTTGGAAAACAAAGTTTTGCAAGCAATCATAAAGGCATTTTGTCAAACATGTGATAAATTAAACATAGTAGAGACACCATAAATGAACATCCAAAATAGCAACATGACTCAACATTTAATCAATCAAAGCATGGCATTTTTAGTCATCTAAACAAGTCTAGGGCATCAAGAAATCATTGAGATCCTAGAACTACCACAACCAATGCCACAATAATGCATGAGATTCTTAATAAATTCATGGTTCACATAGCTGTGGCTCACAAAGTGATGGAAATGATGATAATAAGAAAAAATAAATGAGAAAAGATAGAAAATATAGCTAAAAAGCTTTAAAACCTAGCTTTACCTTTGTGCAAAAGACTATTCAAACTTTGAGCTTAATTTTTTCCCTCTCATTGCTATGGATTAGAAAGAAAGGAATGAAAAAAAAAGTTTGAGGGTTGTAGTATTAATGGAGGGTGATTAAAGTGTAGAAATAGAGGAAATGAGAGGCTTCAGAAGAGTTTTTAGAGAAGTGAAAGGGGAGTTACATGAGTAGTGTTTAGGCTAAGGCAAGAGAATAGATGAGGCCAATGGAATAGTAGGGAAAAGATACTTGATTGAGTATAAAAACACCTTATATATGGGGATTAATTTCAAATACTAAATAAATTAATAAGGGGGATCTTTAGGACATTAGCCATGCATAATTTAATAAGTCAATGTATTAAGATCTAAGCTTTCAACATGTAATTGGTTGGTTCATATTCCTAGTGCCAAAGAAAGCTATACATAGGTTGGCAAGATGAGTAATCTTAAACTTGTCTTTCATTAAATTAGATTCTAACATGAAATGTCCTCATGCCAACTTTAATGGATCTTTCCAGAAAGTGTTAATCCAATGCTTACATGCAGATGATATTGTATGAGGCTATGTCTAATATTAGATGACTTTTGGAGCCAAAATCATGGCCAAATGAGTTTTAATCCAATAGAATGAAGGGGAAAATGCCTCGAACAAGGCCGAAAATGCAGTGTGTATAATATAATGAACTTTGTATTGATACAATGCATTTTGTATCACTACAAAGCATTCTATATTGATATATAGAGCATACATTTACCCAGATGTATCGATACATTAAAGAATTATCAACATATTTAAGCCTATATCGATGCATTCACTTGTGTATCAATACATTTTAGCCAAAAACCATGATTTTAGCCCTGAAATGACCCTCTATCATTGTAAAAAACCATAATATCAATTCAACTAGTGAAACTTTGAAATTTTAATGACATAGGGTCCTATTTTGATTAGATAAAGGCTATGTATTGACATATGCAAAAATATGAATTTTTCATACCTTTGACTCTTCAAATATGTTAGCTTAGCTAGAAATGGTGGGGAGCCAATCTATTCTTATCTGAATGACTTCAATAGTGCCTTGAATGATGACTTTTGATGCCTTGGATAATGGCTCTAACAAAATAGGGTGTTCACACTTCTAATTTAAGAATCAAAATCTAAGTAATATTATAGTTAACTTTTGCCTTTTTATTCACTTTTTGTTTTAACTTTTAAATCAAGTCTTTTTTTACTCCAAATATCTTCAATAAGCACTTTAATAATTTTAACAGACATACACTACTGAATTTTTATTGTACTAAGATTTCCAAGATCTAAGTCTTGTTTTTTTTTTTTAAATTCAACACATATTCTCTAAATTGGACAATTAAGCTTAAGTGCCTTTTTTTATCAAATGAAGCCAATGGAATCATTCTAAAGCCTAGATTAGACCTTGCCATCATCATAAATAAGTGTTAGGGTTCCAGACGATGAAGATTTAAAAACTCATAACTCCATCATCAAAGCACATCTACGGGCAAATGAGATACCTTTGGATTGATAAAATACTAGAGAAACTTAAAACAATTGTTTAAGGTTTTAGAATTATTTTTAAAGTTAAAGTTATGCTAAAAAAAGTTTTTTCATATATTTAGCTATCTTATGATTGTATTATGTTTTTAGGCATTCAAATATTTGGCGTTTAAGGTCCATGGCAATGGAATTTTTTATCAATTTGAAGTCCTAAGGGAACGTGGGCTCGTGAATGATCTGGAATCCATGCCTCTTAAGTCATGGCACAAAAGCATGACATAAGCATTTGATCAAAAACTTGGTAAAAGAAAAATTTTTAAATTGTAAAACAAAACTTATTTTGCCTAATTAGGCCCCAAGTCCAATCGCAAATAGCTTGATTTTTCCCCAAATTAGTGAGTTAATATGGTGGAAATTATTAAGTCAACATTAATCTAATTTATTGAGACCAATGCTAGCCTAACTTAGAAAGGTTTTTCAAAACAACAAGCATTCAAACAAAAATATCAAAGAGGCATTTAAGTAAGCACATAGATATATCAATATCACTGAAGCATCAAATACAAGAACAAGCATCACCAAAAGAGATCTTTATAAGTAAATTATGCCCAAAATGCAAACAAGAAAATATACATCATCAAGATATGTTTCATGAGCATATATTAGCATGAATTAAGCACTAAAATGGAACAAAACATCATGGCAAGTAAAATAAGATTTGTTTTGAATCATCAAAGGAAAATAAGCATTTTTTGACCACTAAAATAGCACAACCATTTCATCAAAACAATAGGAAATCAAATACTATCAAGAAAAATGCATGTTTCTTAAGCAAGGTTCATTACATAAATGTGGTTCACGAAAATGGCCATGGATGATGAGATTGAAAAAAATAGGAGAGGAGTAAATAAGGATATATAAAGAATCTTCAAGACCTTTCCTTTTACTCTTCCCAAGTGTAGACACCCTTTTTTTTAACCCTTAAGTGATTGTTTTCCCAATTTTAGGATCATAGACACCAAATTTCATCTGGCCCTTTTCTTGATAGTCCTAATTATCTAAAACTAAGAACCTAGCAACAATTTCCCTAATAAAGGTTAATCTCTTCTACATAGACTGGGCATTTTTAAAACCTATTTACTCATGCCTAAATGGTGGCTTATGCACATGACAAAAAAGTGTAGTTTTGAGGGCTATAGCGATTAAATCTCAGATAAAAATAAATATTAAAGAAAAAATCATTTTTCAAATATTTCCATGTTAAATTTTGAAAATCAATTTTTACAGATAATGTCATCATCGAATTTCCCATTTTGAGAATTTTTGAGAATTTTTATGAAATATAAGGAGTCAATCATCATACATTTTTACTAATACACGTGTAGTATTTATGCTAATGATGACCCCGAAAAATCAAAAATATTCAAAAAAAATTTTATTGGCATTTTATACCATGATACTTAAATTGCCAATTTATTCATTAATTTTGAATTTTTTATAGTACTGCAAGTATCATACTCAGGAAAATTTTTCATTAAAAGTTATTCTAAATTTCAAGTTTTCATCTTTATTATTTCTATAAATTAATGTTGTGACTAATGTTTTGAATTAAATTCATTTTTATAAAATTGAAACATATTTTTGGGAATTTTCTTGCTTCCAAAATATAGAGTTTCTTACATTGTAAACTTTTTTGGTAGAATTCTTCTAAGTTTAAATTTTTAAAATTCTTTAAATACTTTCATTAAGTGTATATTAATTCAATTTTTGAAACTCTAATTTGTTTTGTGACTTCTCCATTTTTTTTCAAAAATATATTTTTTTGTAAGGGTTTTTGTCATAAACTTTTATGAGTTTAAAATTTTTAATTGCTTTTTTTCATACGTAAAATTTTCCAATTATTTATAAAAGTTCTTTTTAGAATTCGAACACTTGGGTTTTCTTATTTTCACTTATTGTCTCTATTCTTATTTCAATTCATGCAAGAATATTCCAAATAGTATGTTATGCATATTTTTATGGAAATTAAATTTTGCACATGTGAGATCTTAGAACACCCTCATAATTTTTTAATCCTAATTCCTTTAAAATTTTTCTAGATTTTTCATCCAAAATTGGATTATCACACTTTAATTTCTTCAATTTTTCTGGTCTTTTAATTAGAATTTTACACGATTAAATTCTTACATGAATTTCACCATGTATAAGTTTTAATACAATTTTCATTTTTTACACTTTAGTCCTTTTGATTAAATTCTTTCATGCGAATTTTAATTGGTATTCCATAAGTAGATTTTTTTATTACCTTTTTCTAAATGAAATTTTCTACATAGAAATTTTCCTAATGAAAATTTCATTTAATTCTCTTAAAATTGCCATAAAATTATTTTAATTTGATTGTCACTCACTTTAATTACATGAATTTTTTAAACCATTTTATTCTTGAAATTTAAACATAGAATTTTAAAACTCTAATTTTGGTGTGAGAATTCTTCTAATTAGGTATCCAGTAGTAACTCTTTATCCAAATAGATCCATGTGGCATATCCAATATTTTGTTTAACCAATCAAGATTAAGGTTGAATTTTCCAACACAATACCAAACATTATATCAATTTTTGAGTAAGTCAAGTGTGTTGATAGCCATGGGATCAAATATTATTTATTTTTAGTTAATAAAATAGATATTTATATGTGGCATTTTTTATTCCAATTTTGACCTATCAAATTTTTGACAGCCAATCAAAATTAAGGTTAAATTTGTTAACACATTCCTAGCCACTAGATTGATTTTTGACTTGCCAAATTAATTTATCACCATGGATTAAATTTTGTCTTTTTATGTTTAGAGATCTTTTTCAATCAAAATAAAAATTAAATAAAAATAAAAGATAAATTTGTCAATCAAAGGGTGAAAAGGTTAATAAGATCTATGACACCGAGCATTGAGGATATGACATGAATTAATGACATTTCACCAAATTGGCAATAAAAAATCAAATAAATAAATAACAAAAAAAATGAAAAAAATGGAATTTTTACTATGATATGGGACACACTTTTGATACTTTGGGGGAAGGGAATTCATTTTCCTTTTTTTCCTCCAATGAAAAAAACTCTCTTTCTCTCTTAGCTTATAAAACTAACTTCAACAAAATTTCCATGAAAAAGTTTTATTTTTTAGTTTTAAAGTTTTGAAATAAAGGGTTTTTAGTTGGAAAAAGGTATATGTCTTTTAGTTTTCTTTCTAAGGTCATTTTCATTTTCACTATTTCAATTTCATGTTCTACATCTTTAGAAGGTAGTTTCATGATCCTTATTTAATTAAGGTGGTTAAACCTAAGCCATAGCATGATTTATGCTTTAAAGGCTAAACATGGAGCTTTAACCTTACTTCCTTGATTTTTGTTCAAATTTCATTAAAACCTTTTTTCAAGTTTAAATGCTTTAAATCATGTTCATATGTGCTAAAATAAATTTTAATGTTGATGGATTTCATGCATTATGCGTGGTTGTATTTAGCTTTTTCAATTTTATTATTACATCTAGTTTGTGATTTCTCTTAAGTGTTGATACTTTGAGAATTTTTGTTGTATGTTGAGCTTGGTAGTATTCCAGGATGACATTAACAAGCATTTAGGTGTAGTTTCATGAAAAACAAAAATTTTAGGGGTTGTTTTTTGTAAAACAAAAATTTTAAAGGCTAAAACATAACAATTTTTAAATTTTTGGGTAATTTAGGGACTATTTTAGATCATGATAGCACTGGCACGAGCTGTTTCATAATTTTTCCTACTTTTTAACTCCGTTTAGGGGGTAATCCCTAGCTTGGTTGAAACTTAAAGGGGTCTAAAGTGTAAATTTTTATTTTAGGCCATTTAGGGGTTTTTTTAGCTTGGTCAAACCCTTAAAGACCTTTTTGTATTTTTTTCAAAACTTTTTAACATTATTTAAAGGTATTTACATGCTTAAGTCAAATAGGTAACGGCTAGGAAATTAAAATTTTTAATTTTTAAGCATTTTGGGGCATTTAATAATTTTCAAAAAAATTTAGGGACCTAGTTAGAAATATCCTAAAAATCTTTTTTAAGGCCAAGGGTGCTTGACCAAACGGTCTTAAGTCCTTAGGTGAATGTTTCATGTATTTTGCATGTGTCTTGATACGTATTATGCATTTCAAATCATGTAGGGACCAAATTGGAAAGTTAAGAAAGTTTAGGGACCATTTAGCAAAGTTTTACATTTTAGTGCTACTTAGGTTACTTCTCATACAAACTACCCATTTAGGATATTTAGGATATTTTAGAATTAATTTTAGCATCTTTGCACCATATAAGAGTTAAAAAGTATTTTTGAAATGTTTAAAAGCCTATTAGCAATTTTCGCATTTTAGGTCTTATTTGCCATCTAAGTACCCAAGTGGGTACATTTATTTTTCACATGTTATCGAGTCTTTCAGGATTGCAGAGATATTTTCATGTTGAACGTATACCTTAGGGACATTTTAGTAATTCATCTTAGAATCGAGTTTGTTAGGGTCACTAGGATTTTTTCATGTTAAAGGTATATATTAGGGATAGGTTGATCATTTCATGATATCTTTGAGCCTTTTAGGGTACCAAGATACTTTCATGTCGAAGGTATGCTTAGGGACATTTTAGTAATTTACCTTAGAACTGAGTCTTTTAAGGTGAGATACTTTCATAACGAAGGTGTGCTCTAGGGGAAATGTTGGTATTTTCCACCAAATCTAGGTCTTAGGATGAATTTTGTTATTTTTATAAATGAAAATTTTAAAAATATTAAGGCAATGTCTTCATGTTAAAGTAATACATGGAATTTCTCCTAGCATATGGGAGGGTCTCTTGGATTATTTTAATAACAAGATATCTTTTTCAAAAAAAAGAGAAAATCAAGATTTTTTAAGTTCTATAAAAATTAAACCTTTCATATTCCTCTAACTCTCTAGTGGAGACGAAAGTTATTTTGATTTTAAAACCTTTCGTTTTCCTCTAGTCCTCTTGTAGGGTGGAAAAGAGATAATTGTAAAACCGTTCATGTTTGTCTAGTCCTTTCGTATGGTGTGAATGCTATTTTGATTTTTAAAAATATTAAATAGCAATTTTCTCACATAAAATAATAAATTTGTTTCATAAAATTTTATTTTGATATATGGGAATTATAATTAAATACTAGATACTAAAATTGAACAAAAATCAAAATTTAAGTTAATACATAATTAATAAGGTACCAATTTCTATGCATCATGAGAGGAATCGATCCTGACTCCTGATTGTAATTGATTCTTGAACCCTTTCATGCAATCTTTGGTATTATTGGAAGCATAAGAGTTTGTTTTTAAGGGTTTTGTAGCCTTCAAAATACAAAATCTGATAGGTGACCAATCTCACCTAATCAAAACAGATTTATGGCCACTTTGTTTTGTAGCAACTATTAAAGGTTAAGTCAAGTGAGTGTTTAATCTCAATGACTCAGTACCCTAAACATGAAAAATAAGGAAAAACAATAGTGATATATATATATGAATGAAAGGTACACTCGACTTTTGGGTCAAACTGGTCAGGATTCATATCTCAGCTACATTGCAATAGCTTGGTTGACTCAGTTGGGGGCAGGTTAGAGAGTCAGGGCCAAAATTAATCATGTGTTAGTTAAATTTTGATTTATTCGATCTCAATTGGTGTTTAACTATAATTCCCTATATTTTCAAAACAAAATTAGTATTATATTTTTTATTTTATATATTGGTCATATTTTTGCCAATTCTCTTGTTTCCTTTATAGTGTTATTTTTATGGAGCATTTAGAATAGGATTTTTATTATTTTTTAAAGAGTTTGAGTCATAAAAGGTTTGTTCGCTCCCTTGCATACACTGTGCACATGGATACCATTAGATTTCTCCTTCAGGCATATGGAGGGGGAATAGTTACCAAATATTTTAGAAAAGGTGAAATAGCTCTCTACCTTTTGAGGTGTTGGCCTTTGTTTGGGCCTGTAAATAACATACTGGATATAAATTTCTATGGTTACCTAAGGTGTTAGCCTCACTAGTGGCATGGAAAATACTCATACTCAGTATTGAACATTTTCTAGCATAAACCCATAATGGTAAAGATTAGGGCACCTTGTCAGTTCTTTCTAAACTCAGGAAGCAATCTGAGAACTGATTTACATGTTCAACCCAAATTCCACGTAATAAACTATAAGGGCCTCACCTAGTCAGAGCCATACCCAATTCTAAAAATTACTGAGCTAGGTACACGTGGAGGAATGCTTCTAACCTTTTACTTTTGTAATTTGATTCTCTTGATATTAATAATTGTATGTTGTGTTGCTACGATGAATTTTACTTATTTCTCCCACTAATTTAATATATAATGAAGGATTTTTTAATTTTTGGCATGACATCCATATACCATGAAAACATATAAATTTATTCATGCATCTATAGAGTTCACATTTCTATTTGTTTATATACTCATGCATTCATAATTTCTATAATATACTAAAATTGTTCATTCATTATATTAAAAGGATCAAGACATGGATGATTATTTAGAGGCAAGAATTAGCACATTAGAGTCCATCGATAAAATGTACAAACATGAAGCTATGGAATAAAAAATTAGCTCGATAGATTGATAAATAAGGTCAAGAGTTTGAAGGGAGTAGTCAAAGAAATAGAGCATAAGATCCAAAAGGTAAAGGAACAAATTATTCAAATTAACATATGAAGACTTAAGGACTAGATCTAGTGTCTTGATAGACATGAGAGAAACAAAGAAATCCAATTCTGCATCTATGCAGATTAGCCTACCCTCTAATCATTTTAATATTCTTAACACAACCTTACCATTTTTTGCTACCTATTTGTAGAGAAGACTACAAGAAAGCAAACTTGATTCATTCCCATTAACCTAAAAAGAGTTATACTTTCTTTTGTTTGAGAACCAACTTATTGTTCATATATACACTCTTTCTTATGAACCCCCTTATCCTAAATGTTATGACATCAATGCATACTGTGAATACCATGCGGCATTACAAGTGCAGTCTATAGAAAAATGCAATAATTTTAACAGGAAAGCTCTTGATCTATTCGATGCCCACGTAATTGGGGTGGAACCACAGTCAAATTTTGCTACTAAACTACTATTGCAGTATTAGAAAGTCAAGGAGGAATGAAGTGATCATGGAAAAAAATCTTTGGTTATTTGCTGGGTTTTATAAATATAGGGTTCGAAAAGAAGGGTTAGAATTTGTAAAAATCCCTTCGAAACACTATCATAACTAGGAAAATGAACTACTTGCTAGTGCAGCCTTTTAGCTACTTTTGAATCTTGTAAATATGGCTATGTACACCATCAATGAATGAATAAATTAGAAAGTTTTGGTTGATGACAATGGTGTTGAATCCAAACTTGGATTCTTTGGATGCCTCTACAATAATCTCCATGTCTGATAATTAACCAACAACTTGGCACCCAATCTATTCCATCAAATGCTGCCTTATTCATTTATCTATTCATTCATTCATTTGTTTAGTCATTCATTTATTCATGCATGTATCCATTTTACACTCATTGATAACTATATAAGGATAATAATAAAGATTAATGTTGATAAGGCACATAGTCATTGACATAAACTAATTTAAGTTCTTTTTTCCATATTAAGGTGAAATAACATGAATCACTAAATGGAAATACCATAAAGTAAGAAGAAATGCAAGCAGAAACTAATAGTTCGATGGAACTACTCAAGGCAAGCAAACTAATTAGTCAACATCTAAAAGGTACTACTACTAACGCCCCTGCCAGACATCTACTGAGGGGCAAGCTGCAAGATAACCTATAAACATTTAAGGATACATAGTTAGTACATTTTCAAAATGTGTAATTAGCACACACCAGCCATCTACATTATTTTAACACATTCTCACAAGAGTGGATGCAAGACTCACTGCACAAAATGAATTGGCAGTCCTTAACTAAGACAAAAAAGAAAGGTCTATGAAAAATAATGCAATGATTAAAGAAATTTACAAATAATCACATGTTATATTAACACTTTTGTTAGGGAATCCAAGGAACGACAAGCTAAAAGGCAATAACCTTATAGCACTTAGCATGTGGAAACCAAACCCAAAATACATATTCACATTAACCTTGAAGCTTACCAAGGGACAACAGGTAGCATATGTGAAAGAAAAAGTGCTTCTATTAATAAATATTAACAAGTCATAGCTGACACCAGCTAGGACCATAGAAAGTCAAGAAAGTGAGAAAAACTATTTAGAATATGTCTTTATTCTCAACCTCTCATCACTCAGCAACCTTAGCAGGTGCAAAGAAGGATGAAAGTTACATCCACTTCTTTCTTCGAACAACTAATGCTTATGCTATCAGTCAGTGAAGGCACTGTAAAATCTAGAATTAAAATAGTACTAATGCAAAGCATGTACACTGGTATAAGACAAAAAGACTAAACTTGTCATAAAAAAATAAAGTTCAAAAGGGTTGAAAAAAGATCATAGTTCTACATTAAAGTTTGAAGAGAGTATGCAAACTTGAAAAGTCAAATTGGGTGATACATTATTACCATCTAGAGGCTAATGAAAAAACCATGATTGGGAATATGTGGTCTGTAAAATTTCCTATCAATAGCCAAAATGAACGGATAAAAGTAATGATAGCTTAATGTTTAAAGAAGCAAATAACTTAATGGTGTGCACTAGTCTAAAGTCCCTTATAATATTTACTCCTAATTTACCTCGGCCAAGGAAATCAATGATAGATAGAGATAACATTAAAGAAAAATGTGCTAGGATATGATATTTTTATGTTAAAAAATCTCATCAAGCAATGCATGTTGTTGAATATAAGAAGAATTTAAAGTATCCAAGGTTGGTCGATGAATGACAAGCTGCTATAAGTTTGGACTTGAATTGCTTGGATAATCTTTGCTATGTGATAAGCTTTTAGGTTCATCTTTCCTGCTAAAAAACTTAGTAAAGGATCAAGTCTTATATAGTGGCTATACTCAGGCATGATTAAGATGATAAGGAATAACGACGCATCTTGTGGAATTTTTAAGATTATGAACTTAGACTTTGATACATCTCATGATGTTCTACTAGCGAATCTAGAATGCAGTTATCAAAAGTGCTTTTTAAATAGTTAGATAGGTTACGGAGAATTAAAAACTTGCAAAAGTTCCTCAATGACATGTGGAATTTTTTAGATTGAGAACATAGACTTTGATACATCTCATGATGTTTTACTAGCTAATCTGCAATACAGTTATCAAAAGCATTTTTTAAATAGTTAGATAGGTTATGAAGAATTAAAACCCTACAAAAGTTCCTCGATGACATCTGGAATTTTTGAGATTAAGAACTTAGACTTTGATACATATCATGATGTTCTGCTAGCTAATCTATAATGCAGTTATCAAAAAGTGCTTTTTTAATAGTTGATAGGTTATGAAGAATTAAAACCTTGCAAAAGTTCCTCCATGACAAGTGGTTTTATTTCCATTTTTTGCTCTAAGAGGAATAATAGTTTGTTCACTATTGGTTTCTTTTTTTGAGGTTGTTTGATGTTTTTGAATTTATTATTCATCCCACTAATGCCAAACTATTCGTATGATTAATTATGACATAGAAATGAAAACTGTCCCAATTACAAATATTTCAAGGCCATGTTATTAAGAAAGATTTAGTTGTTGCTTCCATGGAATCAACATATAATCTTTTGCAATAACATTTGGCCTAATCCATTGCTTAAGTTCATGTCAAAACATGTTCCTGATGAGAAAAAAGGCAAATCCCTTTAGAAGATTCCCTGTAAAGAAAAGCAAAATACAAGCCTTTAAGGATGCCAATCCGACAAAATTTAATAAGTTAGGATGCCTACCAAGGATGACTTTAAAACTCTAGACTACAATCCATTCTTGTCTTGACTTTAAAACTTTATATTTTTCTTCTTAGAAACTGCAAATTTTGAAATAAATTTTAGTTTATAAATAATGTGTATCTATCATGGACCATGAACTTTGTTAATAATTATTTTTTAGTATCTAAGATAATGAAAACATCTTGAAAGTTTTTCTTTAGTAGATGATCATCATTATGTTATACTCTCTCAGAAAGGTCCTTCACTTCCATTTATGTGATTGTACTACACATACAACCATAGATCTTTCACACCTAAATTTTTGTTTCTCTAGATTCCTTAAAGGTAAAAAAAAGGTTATGCACCTAAAAGATCCAAATGTCGATAGTTTGATATGTGTTAAAATAATCACAGTAATATCATGATCTCCAAATAACTTTCTTGAAACTCTTCCAAATCCTTAATTTAGGAACAAAAAGAATGAAAACAAACCAAAAACACCTTTTCCTCTTGGATAAAACCTTTTCAATCTGATGCTTGATAAATAAGATATGAAATTTAAGAATGACCCATGTCGATCTGATTTCTTTCTTAAAAGCTTAACCAAAATTGAGATTCATCGGTGGTCATGACATTGATATTATTAAGGGGCATGCACTAAGCCTTAATTTTTTTAAAAAAAATTGAATGCAACATCATGTTTTTAAGGTACTCAAAATGATTCTAGAAAGAAGCCATTCCTTTTCCTAGTGAAATGCTCGTCAATTCATATGGCTTTATTTGAAATGACAAATAGCCATCTTTCTTTATCTTTTTGCATATGAAAAATTATTCCCTTTGCAGTCCTCTTTAAGACTAATGATTTTTTATTTCTTTAATCCTTAATGAAGGATCACCTTTTATGTTGGGGGCAAGTGAAGCAAAGCTTCAAGATCAAAAGGGGTAAATCAATAGGTTATCACAAGGCTTATTTTGGAGACCGATCAAAGTTCAAATTAGAATAAAGAATGACGAAAAATAGGATGAAAAAAGAAATAAAGAGAAGTAAAGAAAAATGAAAAGTAGAAAAAGATTAAGAAACAAAGATGTATATTTATCTTGAAAGACGTGATAGATTAAATTCCTTTTAAAAAAATGATGCTTAATTTAATTACTCTTAAACACTTGATTAAGGCCTATCTATCATATTCTTTCTAAACCATGAACCATGGCCTACGTTACATACCCTTAAGTTTATTTTGATCAAGCATAGCCCTTCAAGCGATCGACCCATTCTTGGAAACATCTTCAAAAATTAATCTTTTTAGACAATTTTTGAGTCCCCGAGAATATGATAGGGCAATCAATTATAAAAAAGGAAAGAAAAAGAGAAAGAAAAAAAAGAAAAACTAAAAAATAAATAGAGTTCTGAACCTGAAAAGGTTAGTTTAGAAAAACTTAAAGGCTTTTGAATTAGTCCTAAACCAATAAAGGTAGCCACCAACAAAAAAACAACTCTTCATGTTAATTCAACAATAATCCTAAACTTTTGGAAATTTCTTGACATCAACCAATGGTTGAGTCAAATGCCCAAATATTGATTTGATTCAAGAAAACATTTAAAATTTAACGTCTAACCTTCCCAATAGGTGCTTCTTAAAGGCCTTTAAGATTTTTAGACTTGGTTTTGCTAGCATTGGTTTAACAATTGTTAAGCTATTGTATTTAAAGATTAAAAGGATGTTATAACTGGATTTCATGCCTTTCAAGGAATTCCCATGAAAAAAACATCCACTTGAACTTAGTCATAATAAACCTCAACCTTGTTATATAAATTTCTTCAAGACAAATTCTAGCAGTGCTAGCCTATTTATCCCTCTAAATTTATCTTCTCATTCCATTCAAAGATGTCCCAAATGTTAACCATCAATCACAAGAAAGTTTTAATAAATGAAGATGGCATATCTAATATCCTTGATATTGGAAAATTCATAATTGAAATTATTCTAAAATTTTCATTTTTTTGATCAGGTATATTCTTTCCTAGGTGAGAAGGTAATAGTAACCCATAAATCCTAGAATTTAAATGAATAGAATGTGCTTCAGGCAATAAATGTTGACTTTTATCCAACTATACTAATTCACCATTTGGTGATTTTTCAAGAAAAATTGAACAATTTTAAAATTCTTAATGTCAAGAATAAAAGAAAGATTTCATAGAACAAAGATAAGATAGCCCTTTAACAATTTAAACCTTTAACTCCCAAGTATAGGACTATTCTTTGACAAAAGAAAAAAAATGTCCACAACATTTTTTAAAGATACCTTTATTTCTAAGTAGAGGCATAAGCTCCCTTCACCAAAAAAAAAAATATATCTACTACATTTTTTAAAAATACCTTTAACCCTAAATACAAGATAGGTTGGAGGCTATCCGTAATGAAATCCATAAATTAAAAAACACAATCAGGAGAACTCATTGTACACTTCTTGATGCACTTACATTTGTATTTGATAATTCGTAGATCAAATTTAAGCACGATATTGAAAAACTATGCCGACTTAAAATCAAAAGTTAAGTTCTACATCCTTTCAAACTAATTGAATATCAAACATTGTCTCTGCCCAAGTTGACTCATATGGTTTTGTCTTAGTCAACCCTCTTTGACTTAGGTATAACCTTGGTCACCCAAGTTGACTTTTATTGTTTTATCCTGGTTAACCCTTTTCTGATTTCCTTGGTCACCCAAGTTGAACTGATCATCCCTTTTTAACTTAGGTATCATCTTGGTCACCCAAGTTGACTCATATGGTTTTGTCCCGTCAACTCTTTTTGACTTACGTATTACCTTGTTCACCCAAATTTACTTGTATGGTTTCATATCAGTCAACCTTTTCGATGTAGATATCACCTTGGCCACCTAAGTTGACTTCTATGGTTTCATCTTGATTAACCTTCTTCGACCTAGGTATCACTCTAGTCACCCGAAGTTGACTCATATGATTTTATCCCGATCAACCTTCCTTGATGTAGATATCACCCTAATCACCTTTTCAGATTTAGGTTTAGCCTTGGTAAATCTATTAGACTTAGGTTCCACCTCGATCACCCTATTAGCTATTATGATTTCACTATGGTCGACCCTTTTAGACTTAAAATCTGCCTAACTCATCACTTTAACCTAGATCCTATTCTTGGTCATTTTATTTTATTTTAATATATATTTATATCTAATTTAGTTTATTTTTCAAAACTTTATAGCCCGAACAAAATTGTGTTTATTTAATCTTTGCTTTATTCCTAATCTTAACAACAGCCAAAGAAAAGTAGCTACAGACATCTAATTTCATCCAGGCCCCTTTTCTAACAGTCCTGATTTTTCAAGATTAAGAACCTAGTGACAGTTACCCTGGTAAAGATCAATCTCCTCTAGCTAGACTAGGCATTTTTAAAACCTTTTTAGCCATGCCTCAATGTCTATATGTGCACGTGATGGAAAATTTTCAATTTCAAGGGCCATACCAAATAAATCTTGAATAAAAAGGATGAACATTCAGAGAAAAATAAGTACTTAAATATTTTCTTGTCAAATTCTGAAAATCATTTCTACAAATGATATCACGATCGAATTTCCCGTTTATAAGAATTTTTAAAATTTTTTCCTGAAATTTACAGAGTTGATTATTATATATTTTTACCGATACCTATACTGGTGTAAAATTTATGCCAATACTCACCCTAAAAAATAAAAAAATATTCAAAAAAATTTGTATTCGTATTTTATGCTATGAGGTTTTAAAATGTCAATTTTATTCATTAGTTTTGAATTTTTCACAATATCGTGACCATCAAACTTGTGAAAATTTAGTAAAAGTTCTTTCAGATTTGAAGTTTTCATCTTTACTACATTTATACAATAATATTTTGACTATTATGTTAAATTAAATTCATTTTTATAAAATTTGAAAATATTTTTGGAATCTCATTTCCAAAATATGGAATTTCTTACACCATAAATTTTTTTGGTAAAATTTTTCTAAGTTTAAAATTTTAAAATTCTCTAAATAATTTCATTAAATACATAGTAATTCAGCTTTTGAAACTTTAATTTATTCTTTGAGTTTTTTGTTTCCTTCAAATATAGATTTTTCTATAAGGGTTTTTCTCGTAAACTTTTACAAGTTTGGAAATTTTAATTGCTTTTTTTCACACAAAATTTTTCAATTAAAACTTTTTTTTTCAGAATTCAATACTTGAGATTTTCTTATTTTCAATTATTTTATCTATTCTTATTTTAATTCATGCATGAATATTTCCAAAGAGTATATAATGCATGGGATTTTTCATAATCCTTTTATGGAAATTAAATTTTGGACATATGAGATTTTAAAACACCTTCATGATTTTTTTAATCTTGATTCCTTTAAAATTTTTCTAGAATTTTCATCCAAAATTTTTCAAATTGGATTATAACACATTAATTTCTTCAAGTCAATTTTTCTTTATCTACTCTTGGTTAAAATTTTACATGATTCAATTATTAATTGAATTTCAACATATCCAAGTAAGTTAATTTTCATTTTTTACACTTTAGTCCTTTTGATAAAAAATTTTTTTGCGCATTTTAATTAGGATTCCACAATTCAATTTCAACATATCCAAGTAAGTCAATTTTCATTTTTTACACTTTAGTCCTTTTGATTAAATTTTTTTGTGCATTTTAATTAGGATTCCATGAGTAGATTTTTTTGATTCACCTTTCTCTAATAAAGTTTTGTAATTAGAATTTTCTTTTTTTTTTCCACATGAAAACTTCATTTAATTCTCTTAGAATTGCCATAAAAATTATTTTAATTTGATTGTCACTGACTTTAATTATGTGAATTTTTTATTAACCATTTTATTCCTAAAATTTAAACGTAGAGTTTTACAAATTCAATTTTTGTATGAGAATTCTTTTAATTAGATATCATGTAGTAATTCTTCATCCAAATAGAATCCATGTGGTATATCCAATATTTTATTTAATCAATTAAGATTAAGATTGAATTTTTCAACACATTGCCAACCATTAAATCAATTTTTGAATAAGTCAATTATGTTGATAGCCATTGGATCAAAAGTTATTTAATTTTAGCTAATAAAATATATATGTACATGTGGTAATTTTTATTCTAATTTTGACTTATCAAATTTTTTCCAACCAATCAAAATTAAGGTTGAATTTAATTATCAACACATTTCTAGCCACTACATTGATTTTTGACTAGTCAGATTAATTTATCATTATTAGATTAAATTTTGTTTTTTTATGTGTAGAGATTTTTTTCCATCAAATTAAAAATTAAATAAAGATAAAATTTAAAATTTTCAATCAAGAGGGAAGAAGATTAGTAAGATCTATGACATTAAGCGTGGAAGATGACATGAATTAATGAGATTTCGCCAAATTGGCAATAAAAAAATCAAAAAAATTACAAAAAAAGGGCATTTTTTCCATGATATGGGATGGCACTTTTGATAATTTGGGGGATGGGAGTTCATTTTCATCTTTTTCCTTCAACAAAAAAAGCTCTCTTTCTCTTTTAACTTCAAAAATAAGTTTCAACAAAATTTCCATGAAAAGGTTTCATTTTTTAGTTTCAAAGTGTTAACATTAAGGGTTTTTATTTGGAGAAAAGGTATATTAAGACCATTTCCATTTTAACCATTTCAATTCCATGTTCTCCATTTTTAAAAGGTAGCTTCATGGTCTTAATTTATTAAGGTGATTGTGCTTAAGTTATAGCATGATTTATGCTTCAAAGGCTAAGCTTGGAGCCATGACCTTACTTCCTTGATTTATGCTCAAACTTCATTAAAACCATTTTTTTAAATTTTAAATGCTTTAAATCATGTTCATATATGCTAAAATAAATTTTAAAGTTGATGGATTTCATGGATCATGCATGGTTATATTTAGCAATTTTGTATTTTTATTTTTACTTAAAGTTTATGATTTCTCTTAAATATTGATACTTACGAATTTTTGTTGTCTGTTGAGCTTGTAATATTCTAGAATGACATTAAGATGCATTTAGGTCTAGTTTCATGAAAAATGAAATTTTCAAGGGTTGTTTTGTCCATAACCAAAATTTTGAGGGCTAAAATGTAACTTTTCCTTTATTTTTTAGGCCATTGGGCACTGGCAGGGTCTGTTTCATAGTTTTTCAATTTTTTCAACTCTATTTAAGGGTATTCCCTAGATTAGTTGAAACTTATAAGGGTTAAAAAGGTAAATTTTTAGTTTTTAGACTATTTAGGGGTATTTCTTAACTTGATTAAACCTTTAAGGCCCATTTTATAATTTTTCAACATTTTATAATTTTTCAAAATTTTTTAAATTATTTAAAGGCATTTACATGCTTAAGTCAAATAGATAGTGGCTAGGAAATAGAAATTTTCAATTTTAGGCATTTTGGGGGTATTTAAAAATTTTAGAAAAATTTTGGGAATTAGCTACAAATATCCTAAAAACTTTTTGAGGCTATAGGTGCTTGGCTGAATAGGCTTAGAGTCCATAGGTGAATTTTTCATGTGTTTTAATGTATATTATGCATTTTCAATCACTTAGGGGCAAATTCAAAAGTTAGTAAGGCTCATGTCCTAGCCTTTCTAAGAGCTAGATTTGCCTCAATTGTTTGCCTCTTACTTTCAACTTTCATTAAGTTAGCTTCCACTATTTCAAGAGCTTGCTGAGCTTCTTATGGATCAATGTCACTACCCTTCTTGCATCACTTACTAAAATAATGATTTTATTTTAGTGCTACATAGGTCACTACTCATAAAATTACCCATCTAGGGTATTTTGGACATTTTAGAAGTAATTTTAGCATTTTTGAACCATTTAGGGGTCGAAATCCAATTTTAAAATGTTTAAGGACCCATTAGTAATTTTTGCATTTTAGGTAATGTTTTTCATTTAAGTTGCCCATTTATGGTAAATTTGTTCCTTCAATGTTAACGAATCCTTTAAAGTTATAGGGAAACTTTCATGTCAAAGGTATATCTTATGGACATTTTAGTAAATCACCTTAGACTCGAGTCTTTTAGGTTCACCAGGATACTTTCATGTCGATAGTGCACTTGAGGGATAGGATAATCATTTCATGATATCTTTGAGTCTGTTAAAGTACCAGGACACTTTCATGTTAAAGGTATATCTTTGGGAAATTTCAGTAATTTACCTTATAATCAAGTCCTTTAGGGTCACCAGAATGCTTTATGACAAATATGTATTTTAGAGGACATGTTGGTCTTTTTAACTAGGCTCGGGTCTTAGGATAAATTTTGTCATTTTTTATAAAATGGAAATTTTAAAAAATTACAACAAAGTCTTTGAGTTAAAGTTATACATGGAATTTCTCCCAGCATCTAAGAGGGTTTCTATGGATTATTTTAATAGTGAGATATCTCTTTTTTAAAAAAAAATGAGAGAATTGGGATTTTTCAAATTTTGTAAAAATAAAACGTTTCAATTCCTCTAGCTCTCAATGGGATACAGAAGATATTTTGATTTTAAAACCTTTCATATTCCTCCATTTTTTTGATTGGGTGCAAAAAAAATGATAAAAATTTAATTTTTTTCGATCTTCTTGTGGGGTGTGAAAGATATTTGATTTTCAAAAATATTAGGTACCGATTTTTTTCACACAAAATAATAAATTTGTTACGTAAAATTTTGTTTTGATGCATAGAAATTGCAATTAAATACCAAATACCAAAATAGAATAAAAAAGAAAATTTAAGTTAACACGTAATTAATAAGGTACTAATTTTTGGGCATCATGAGAAAGACTGATCCTTACTCATAATTGTAACTGACTCTTGAACCCTTTCATGAGATCTCTGGATTATCATAGGCCTCAAAGTTTGTTTTTAAGGGTTTTGTAACTCACAAAATACAAACTCTAGTAGGTGCCCAATCGCACCTAGCCAAAACAGATTGGTGGCAACTCTAATATAAACGATTGTTCTGTAATGACTATTTAAGGTTAAATCGAGTCAGTGAGTTATCCTAACTACTTAATCCCTTAAACATGAAAAATAAAGAAAAAAACAATAATGATATATATAAATATAAGAATGAGGGGTATACTCATTTTTTTTGTTGGGCTAGTTAGAACTCATTTCATAGCCACTTTACAACACGAGGTGGATTGGAATTTTTTTAGTTCAAATATTCTAGGATAGTGTTATTGATGATAACTAGGTCTAATTAAGTTTTTGGAATGTTTTCATAGGTTTTGTCAGATTTAATGAAAATAGTCATTTAAGATCAATTATTAGATTTAGGGTATATGTGCTAGATTTGGAAAACTAAGATTCGATCCCAAAATTTTAAGCTTGATAAAAAGTTGACTGGTATATGTGTCTTAGGATGATTAGAGTAGATATTAGGGTCATTTGGATGAAAAAACACACATATTTTAGAAGTTAAAATCAAAAGTTAACTGTAGGCAAAGTCAATTGCAAGAACTCAACCTTTCCATAGAGTTAGATTTCTAAATTAGATGAGTTCTACAGCTTGGATTTCAAAATTGATCACACCAAAATGAATTGAATATGGATTTTTGTCCAAAAAAGTGTGATCGAGATTGGTCACATAAAGGCCTTCAGAATTAAGGTGCAAAAAATTTTAAAGGCCTAATTTGAGAGGTTTAGGGCTTAAATTAGATGATTGCGTAAATATGCTCATCTATTCATTAAGGGTGAAAGAGTATTTCACTCACCTTAAGGTGATTTAGAATTAAATCTCTAACATTAAGCCTATAAATGGCGATGGATAGCTATTCATTTACATAATTATAAATTTTTAGATATTCTAGAATAATCATTTTTTTCACTTTCCATCATTTTCCTAAAAGAAAAAAGCTTGGAGTAAGCACAATTTCTTTCTCATCTACTTAATTTCAACTTGATTAGTGTGTTTTAATGATGAATCAGTTCTTAATCTTGCTTACATGTGGTTCTTATAAGCCTATTTCTTGTTTCTCTTAATTTGACCACTTTGATCCATGATGTATTGATGCTTTGATCTTGATTCAAGTTAGATTTAAGTTGGATTTGATGATTAATTAAAGAAATAAGTTTGAAATCATGTTTAATGAGCTTAACATATCTAGATTAACTGTTTGAACAAGAGAAACCTATTGACCTAATGTTTAACCATCTTGATTTTATGAGATTTGGATGCTTTGAGCTTAGTTGAGCTAGAAATTAAGTAGTGTAAGTTCAAATTATGAAGAATAAAGTTAAAATCATGAGGTTAAATGATGAAATCCTTAATCATTGAGTTTAATGTGAGATTCAAACAAGAGAAAAATGCTATCTCTTGGTTCAGGCAAGCTTTGAACTTAGGTCTTTCTTTTATTTTGCTTAAATGATCAAATCTTGATGAAATAAGTCAAATCAAGTTTAGGCAAGCTGAAATTTGAACTAAATTGGATGAAATCTTAATTTTATATGTTGGGCTAAGCTTAAATAGTTGAAAGCATGTTTTGAATGATAATCATGTTGATTAAGCACAAATCAAGCTTTTTTTCCATGTGATTGATTGTTAAATTGTAAGAGTTTGATGAAAATGAAAAATTATATGAACATGTGTAGCTTAGATAGATTTAGTTTAGCCATATCTTGTTTAAAATAGGTTTATGGTTGATTAATCGGTAGTACACAAGTACTCTACGTGTTTGTTAATATATTTGGTTAGAATGTTTCATACATGTTTTCATAAAATAGTCCCTAATGACAAGCCATAGCTTATTCAATCAAAGAGTGAATGAAGGTTTGGTTTTCCCTAAATAAGTTCATTCAAGAACAACGTAGGGATATTCAAATAAATACTTGAATTTATAGCTAAATGGAAGCATAAAACGATATTTTTTTTAACTGCTTTTACTAGTTTCTTTTTAACTAAACTTTTAAAGACTTAATAAAAGCCATGAGGAATAGTTTGGGTGTGTTTAATATTGCTGTTTAGAGTTATTTGGTTGCTGGTTGCAACATTCAAGTGAACGGCATTTGTGTGCCTCTCACTTGTTCAAAATAAATGAATATGAATAAAAGCAACAAAAATGAGCCATTTATGTGACTCTGAAGCTTCTTACCAATGGTGGCGTTTGGAGTTCTAGGTTAAATCACTTAAAGAATTTTGTTTTTTTCATCCTTTTACATATATAAAATGTCTTTAGCATTGCTATTAGACTTCTGAACAACTAGAACTTTTTTAGAAAAATTAGAAATTATTATTTGTGATCATACATTATCGAGTCACTGTAATTTTCTAGCATAATGATTATGTAAAAAAAAAGTATTTTTGCCCATGTTTCAGTCCTATTTATTATTTTATTTTGCTATAATCTCATTGAATAAGCAACATAATAGGCTTTTAAAATGTTTGAGGTTAGACGTGCCCAAAAGAAATTCTATAACATAAGCTGCTTAGATGGCTCTTTTTTAGTGCTTGACCTATAATACGGCCTATTTTCAATGAGGATAATTGTCTTTTAGATTTTTCTCATATCTTTAGATTAAAATAGTATGATTTTTAAATTTATATAGCTAATCTGGTGAGTATTTTGGATGAATCAAGAAGAAAATCCAAAAGGCAAAATATTCGAACGTGTTGTGCGATGTAGTATCATCCAAATAAGAAATTTATTTGATGCCTTAGATGATTTTCTTGCATTTTTTTAGTATTTTTAGGTTATATTATATTAACATTCATAATATATTAGTTTGTGATTTTACATGGTCAAAATATTTTAGGATAAATATGAAGGCTCAAAATGTCAAAACTGTCAACTGTCCTCTAGTTTCTTTAGGTTTAGGTGTCTATTATTTTAAGGCATTCAGATGACTTAGAATTGATTTTAGAAGTGTCATTTTGAGCATTAATAAGACTAGTAGTGTCTAACAGAAGGTTCATAGTAGCTCACATTAAGGCTCTCATGTTACCAAAAGTTATATGAAAATAAGTTTTAGCTTTATTTCTAACATTGACTATTTTCAATTTTGTCTATGTGTTCCATTTTATAATTTCTTTTAAATAGAGTCCAATTTCATGAATAATGTTGATTTGATCTTGATTTGTAGATTTTTTTTACTCATACACTTGTATGAAATTTTTTTAGAAAACATTTTGCTTTGGGTTAAGCTATAAATTCTAGTTAGTCCTAAACCAAAATTCGATTGGTCTCATGGATACTTGTATAAGCCTAAAAATATATGTTTTCATTTTTTAGTGATATATGTTTGTTTTTTATGATAAAAACAAAGATTATGGTTGAATATTTGATTAATTGAAATTAAGTAAAATGTATTTTGGATACGTGTGATTAGTTGGTACCAAGTTTTAGGCATCACTAGGGGATCAATCTTTACTTGTGGTGTAATTGACTCCCAAGCCCAACATTATAGATCTTGGGATACAGAAGTCATAATATCATTCCTTTAAAGCTTCATAACTCTTTAGTGAGTAGTTTTAATAAGTGCCTAATTACACTAGCCCAAATGGATTGGTAGTGACTCCTTAAACTAGCCATCTTGTATTTTAACATGGGAAGTTCAGACTAGCGGTTCATTTTGATGGCTAAGGCTTTACAATGATTCAAATTGTTGTCTACTTTGATATGTTGTGATTTGTAAGGACATAATTTAGAGAGTCAGGTTTAGACTAGTCGCATGTTATTTAAGTTTTGACTTTTTTTATAGTTTAGTTGGTATTCAACTTTCATCCCTCGGTATTTATTGTTGTGATTATTAATTATTTATTATGATACTACTATGTGCACTAGCCTTGTTGCAATTCTTTAAAATAAAAATCTGATGGTACACTTGCTTATAAAAATAAGAAAAATTATAATCTTGGATGTTGAAGTAAGATCAAGAGTTGGAGCTTATGCCAGCACACACCAAATATGCATTAGGCTCTTTGCTGTATACCCTATAAGAAGAGGTATAGTACCTATTTTAAGATAAATGGGGTTATTAACCGATTGCATGATGAATAATCTATTCGGTCAGCTAAATCCCTCATGGTTTATTACTCTTGTATTTGTGATTCATTCGTATAAACATAAGGAATTTGCTCACCTGGATCGAGTCTATTTTGCCAAGCCTATGATGGGCCTAGATCAGGGTCTCTCAATTTTCTTTATCGCGTAAGAAACGTGATTCAGGGATTGTGTTGCATTGAAGGTTATCATAAACATACATATAAGAGCCATAATAGCCAAACTCAATTAACCATACTTGGAAGTCTAGAGGTAAGTCAGAGATTAGAACGATTAGGGAAATCTTCTAACCTAGTCTTGCTTTACATTATTCAAGTTTCGATCTTGAGTGGTGGTGAATGAACATCATCAAAGAGATATTTATTGTTCTACCAATATAAGAATATTTACATTGATTATAACTCTCTATTTGATGATGAAAATCTAAAATAAAATCAAATTGAGATGAAGAAACATCTCAAATTTTCATATCATAAATGTCAAAGTGTTGAGAATGTTTGAATGTACTATTATGCTTTTGGCTTGATGGCTAATGGTGACACTAAAAGCATTATGATAGTTCAGTTTAAAATAAAGTGTTTAAAAAGAGTCAATGCCCTAAACTAGGACTTTGCATCGATCATGTGAGTCATTATACTATTTGAGATAGGGCAAATGCTCTTAGAGTGTAGCTATATAGTATGCACCCTATTGTCGAAATAAATGCATCCCTTCGATTTTGAAATGGCCGTGAGGTCTAAGAATAAATTTTTTTGGGACCAATCAAAATATTTGAGATGATTTAGGGTACTATGTCCTTATACTTTACATGATTAATTTATGATTTTAGTTTGCCTTGTTTGTTTTGCATGTATCATGGCACCAACCTTAGTGCATTAGGGAGATAATAATGTTCATGCATCATAGTATACATACTGAGATTAATTATTTGCCTCAAAAGAACGATAATGCGTTGAAGTTTTTCTGGGGTAATTTTTACTAGGCAATAAATTTCGTATGCTATATCATAGCATAATTGCACTCATTTGCATGCACGCACACATTCTTACATAACATGTATTCCATGAATTTGAGAGGATAGATTGAAAGTTTGATTTGGTATAAGGTTCTCTAAGGAAGTTTCCCTTTCAAGTTGGAGATGGTAAAGTCATGGGCACTGTTAAGCATGGATAGTAATCTATCTGCGAGGGTCGATAAACTTGAAGAAGTACAAGAGAATATGATGGAAGGTCAAGAAGAGCTTAGGCAATAGTTTACCAACATAATGGAGTTAATGACTATTTTTGCTAGAGAAATAAAGAATGTCCAGAAATAAGGTGCTCAAGTTGAAATAGATGATTCCAAGGCTAAACTAGGTGAACCAATTAATATACCATGCGCAAATCATGTTGCACTTTAGGTTAGGATGCCATAGGCTCAATAATCTATTAGATTTACTCTTCTAGTATATGTAAATTTGTAGCTAAGATGCAGTAAATGTCTAGAGATAAGGGATCAGATGTAGAGTTTGATCTGGCTAATCTATTGGTGCCTAATCTCGATGATGCCACTAAATTAAAAAGGCTTAGAATAGAGGCATTGAAAGGGCAAGTATTAGAGAAAATGTTAAGGGCCATCAAAAGAGTTAATAAGTTCAAAGTGGTTAATTCTAAAAAGCTGGGTCTAGTGTCTGGTTTAGTTATTTCTCATAAATTTAAGGTTTCAGATCTTGAAAAGTGTAAGGAACCTGCTTGTCTAGTTGCTAACATAAGGATTTATTGTCGCAAGATGGCAAAGCATTAAGAGAATGAGAAATTATTGGTCCATTGCTTTCATGATAGTTTGACCAGTGCTACTGCTCGATGGTACATTAGGGTGGATAAGCCTAAAGTTTAAACATGGTCAGGCTTAGCTTAGGCTTTCTTGGATTAGTGCAAGCATGTAACAGATTAGGCTTCAAATAGGCTTTCTTTATAGAATATAGAGAAAAACACCAAAGATAGTTTTAGGAAATAGGCATAGAGGTTGAGTGATAAAGCTACCGAGATGCATCCACTATTTACTACTAAGGAAATGATAGTCTATTATTTAGAACATTGCTTAGTCTTTTCTATGACAAGCTTATGGGAAACTCTACTAGATGTTTTGTCAATGTTATTATGTCCGGGCAAATGATTTAAAAAGCAATTAAGAGTAAAAAACTTAAAAGTAGTAGGGCACTTAATGCTAAGGAAGAGAGGGTACCTAGAAATAAAGAGGAAAAGTCTTAAGTTTTGACTTATGGATGTCAGTTAAACCCATAGTATCCATACCATATGTGTCATATTGGTCACCCTATGTGGATAATGTTGCACCAAATCCTTATTTTTGCCATAATCACTTTCTCCTATATCTAGCTTAATACCTATGCCTTCAAGTAAATCTGTTATTTAACCATAGAAGTTAGCAAATGGTCATTAAGGACATGGTAAACAAGATATGACACTCATAAAGCACATCCTAATGTCATACACAAAATTGTTTCCTCGACTTATCAAGGTCAATTGGTATCACCAATAATGTCTGATCCTTTAAATTTATCCTATTCAAAGAACTATGATATTGGTGTCACCTATGGCTAACATTTTGAAAGTTCAAGCTATTCCATAAAAAAATATTAGGCATTAAAAGAGAAAGGTGCAACTGTTGGTCAAAGTCAGCTTGTTGAGGTTTAATAGCTAAAACTAAATTAACAGAGTAAAGTGAAACAAGATGTTTAGATTTAGGCAAATGGTGAAGGGATTAATCTGTGCATTCCTATGTTTCATGTTGTAAACCTTTGTCCTTGATTAACACCTTGTCTATGGATAATGTATGCTTTAAAATTTTTGACATAAAATAAGGATGCGTAATTAGGAGATTTTATTGAAAATTGACAAAATGATTTCTAAAAAAAAATTGAGAATTCTTAGGAAAGCACAATAATAAAAAGTATTAAGAATATTAATTTTTACCGTTAGGAATTACCTGTACCCCAACATTTATTTTCTAGACTTTTCCATGTACACTATGATTGCCAGAAAGAACAGTAATTGTAGGGAATCGATTTTGAATTTAACCAACTTTGTTTGCTTCGAAATAACCATAAGGTGAAAGTCTTGACCTAGGTTAGGAGTGATAAGATAGATTTTTATGATTTATGAATTCCTGTGGAAATCAAATATGCTAGATATTCTTGTAAAGGCCCTAAAACTTTGTTAACTTGGCTATGATTATGCTAAAATCTACCTTTGTTTGTACCATTAAAGCATGAACCTTTAGATCATCTTTTTAAAAGTCGGTATGTATGCTGGGGCGTGATGGGTAAGTAACATAACCAATTTATTCCTAGAAGAATCCTTTCAAAGCCATTTTTTTTCCTGCCATTTTTAAATAGCCCAACATTAAGATTTCACCTTTTGAGCATATTCTTTTTAAACCATCCAAAACTAGAAATTTCTTATCAATTAAACATAGGGTGCCTCAAGTACACTTTGATTCTCATTAGTTATAATTTGAAAAGAGAAAATAAATTTAAAGGGGAAAGGAGAATTGAAGCATGAATTATGGGGCATAAAAAGAAAGGAAAAGAGAAAAAAAAATTAAATGCAACATCATGTTATTAAGATACTTAAGGCGTGTTTAATTTTTTTTGATGAATAACTTTTCAACTCACATAGGTATGTTTGAAATGACAAATGGCCATCTTACACTATACCTTCTCAAATATAGAAATTATTTCCTTTGTTTACCTATTTTGAGCTTAGTGAATTAATTTTTTTGGTGAACTTTGATCAAGGATCATCCTCCACAATGGGGGCATGGGAAAAGAAACACTCTTTGAAAAATGTGAAAGTAGACATCCCATTCTACCATTCTAGAAAAACCCTGATAATTTGTGCCAAACTCAAAATGGACCAAGTTTTTGATGTCTAGGTTTCCCTACATAAAAATTGGAAAATAAAAAAAAGAAAGGAAAAAGGAAAAAACAAAGGAAATAGAAAAAGCAAAAGCAAAATTTAAAAGCTTGAAGGGAGAAAAAATGAAAAAAGAAATAGATAAGGAAACAAAAATATGTTGTGATGCAACAAAAAGTAGAAGGGATGAAAGCTTCATGGGAAGAAATGATCCTTGGTCTTATCACACTTAAACACTTGATTTAGGCCTCTATATCCTTTTATTTCTAAACTCAAAACCATAGCTTATATTGCGTACCTAGAAAAGTATATTTTGGTTAGGTAGAGCTATTTAAGCTGATGAGTTCATTCTTTGGGAAATTATTTTTATTTTTTTGGATAGGTTTTGAATATTCTTAAGAGCATGATAAAAAAAAATAGAGAAAGGAAAAAATAAATGGAAAGAATGAAGCTTTAGAGTGAAAACCTAAAAATGAGCAGTCTAGAGCAAAATAAGAGAACTTTTTGTGTCACTTATAGGATTACCAAGACTTTGTCAAGAAAAAGGAAATCTAGGGACATTCCAAAATCCCTAAATATCCTAAGGTGTTTGCTCTCATTTGAAGGGTTTGATTCAAAAGATTGGACCTTTTTACCTTTTCCAAATTGATCATTGATCCTAAACTATCATGGTCAATCTTAGTACTAATTAGGTTATTGATAAAGGAAACTTACAATATCAATTTTGTCTAATTCTTAGGAAATCAATGTTTTGTAAAGCTTGCTCCATTTGGAAGCTTAGGAGAATAGGGCATATATTTCATTCTTTAAGAAACACTTTTGGACTAATTAAGCCTTTTTGTGTTAAACCTTTTGACTTAATTTGTAAAGACCAAATCACCATTCAAAGAATTCCTATCAATGGATTATCAATCTTCAAGAGACTCAAATTTTATATACTTTAGGGATGATATCTTTTCACCCAGAAGTTTTCATGAAGTGCATATTTTAAGCAAAATATATGTTTTTAAAAAAGTGATCATTTTTAGAAATTGATGATGTCATGAATTGAGGCAAAGGTTTTCCTGAAAGAGGGTAAAAGACTAATAAGGATCAAGTTCCCTTAATAAAAGGGTTAGAAAAGAACAATTAGGGCATGGATTTTTAATAAAAGAATGGAAACCACATAGGGAGATAGTACATAATTTGAGAAGGAATAATTTCTCCAAGAGAATAAGAAGTCTAGGCTACATTCTTGAAAAATGATTCAATAAGGAAAGGCTAACTCAAACGTAGAAACATTGATGATTCCCCATTTAAGAATGTTGATATTTGGGGTTAGAAAATGAGTGAAATGAATAATGATGGTTTACATAAAAAATGTAAAAGGGAAAATTCTTAATGAATAAGCAAGGTTGAAATTGATAAAGGGTCAAGCTTGCTTTGACGCTACGAATAAAAGGTAATCGGATGATGATAAAACTTGCTTGAAAAATTATTTGCTTAAGGTGTTGGCATTACATGGCATTCATTGCATACTATAAACAAGATCATATGATAGTGCTATGGCATTACGTAACATTCATAATATGCATTGCATCACATTTCAAGTGACAAATCAACTAGAGTTTCGAGCTTCAAAACTTACATAGACCTCATTCATAAGAATATGCATTATTCTTGTTATTGCATAGGCAAAGGATTATTATTCATTAATGTCGCAACAAACCCCAGGGTGGATCCTCGTGGATCTATGACTGTGTACAACTTAAATATTTTCTTGACTTAAAAATGTCTCCTTGAATGAGACTTTGCATTCACGATGTGATGAGAATAAGAATGTACGGATTTTAGATTTGTGGTATAGTGAAGGGGACCATAAGATGAATCACTCATCTTATTGATCTCAGATGACCATCACAAAATGGCCAATGCTTGGAGTCGCCACTGATCATTTTGGGGTAGGCATGACTAGATACCTATTGAAACCTATGTTTTGAGTTACAAAACTTAAAACATTGACCCCATGGTCTACGTCATACCAAGATTCGTCGTTTAGGTTCGAGAGTTGGTTATGCATGATGAGGTACGAACCTCTTCGTGATGCCCGAATTGGTACCTTACTAGCTATGTCTTACTCACTTTTGATTCTTTTGACCTTAACTTCTCATTATTTCGATATAACCCCTTTTAATACATGAATCTTATAGAAATAATCCAGGTTTTGATGAAAAAGATTTAATCTCATATATGCCTCGGAGAGGAGGAATATAGAGTTTTTCGATAAAAATGACGTCTGGATTTTACTTTGAAAATTAAATGTTCCACTTTGGGCACTAGAGAGATACCCACGCGGAACATTACCTTTAAGTTTATTTGAAACAATTTGAAAATACGAATGCAAATAATCATCATAAAGAAATCATGTTAGTAAGATAATAAATGAAGTAACATAACATGTATCATTTAATGCAATGATAAAGAAAATGAATGTACCATTGGAATTTTTCTCGCTATTGGCATTGATTATCTAGGAATAACTAAATCGATAATTTTTGAGATGTATCTGGGTTTCTTGATTAAACAAGGTTTGTTTGATACATTCATAGAAGTCTAAGAAGAAGAGAAAAAAATTAACTGTAGTTGAAAGACAGGGTTAGAGTATCCCTTCGAAAAGGTAGGGTTGGAGTATCCCTATGGTTAACAAATAATTTTGACCAAAGAATGTTTCTTTTAATCTTGACAATTTTGAAAAGCGGGGTTAGAGTATCCCCTCAAAAGGTCGGGGTTGAAATATCCTCATGGATGACAAATCATTTTGACAAAAGAAGGTTTTTTTTTAGATCTTGATAAATTTGAAGAGCAAGATTAGAGTATCCCCGAAAGTGACACGTCCGACAATCTTTAAAGAAGTTGAATTGGAAAAAAAATTAAGTTGATAAAATCTTGTGATTTAAAAGACAGGTGGGCATTTTGATAACTTTAGGTAAAAAAATTATTGTGAATGAGGATAGTAAAGATGTAAAATGTGTTTCTACCTTGATAAGAGCCAATGGGAGGTCAAAGCATATTCTCGAGTCTAATCGGGTTGACATAGAGATATTCAAATGTCTCAAGATGAAATTCAGGAAAACAACTTGATTTTGACCAAAACTAAAAATAGGAGACAACATCACGCTATCTTGCTTTTCAAATTTATTCTAAATTGATTTGAAGGATTTAAAAGGTGGACAAGACACCATCAGAAAGGTGACTTAATGAAGGTCATCTTAAAAATATTCCCACTATCCTAAAAAGTCACTTTCTAAGAGAATAAATTTTCAAATTTGGATCAACTTTGCTGCTAGCAGAGCATGCAAGGAACAAGGTGTGTCAAACTTTGAAAAATCATTCTGGACTTATTTGGTACCAAAAAATTGCAAATAACACCTTTACAGAAAGGAAATTTCATGAACTTTTAAGTATAAATGTTTGAAAAATTTAGAAAAATCATTTAGTGGGCCTGTATGGCCCAACCAAAATACATGTTTGGATTCCAGAGGTTCCAAACATTTTAGACTTGAAAAATTATAACACTCTCATCTGGAATGATCCGGCGGTGAACAAGACCTTGTTTTAAAGGTATTTTGACACACAAAATACATGTTCAGATTACAGAGGTTTCAAATAGTTTAGACTTGAAGAATTATAACTCTCTCACATAGAATGATCCAGGGGTGAATAAAACCTCGTTTTAAAGGTATTTTGACACACTTTTTGAGAAAAATATCATAAAATTCAATGAAAATTGTTTAGGATTTCAAAATGATTTTTCAATTTGTAATAACCATGTTGCTAGTAGGGAACAAAGCAAAATAGGGTATATCTCTTATTTTGTTATGTCTATGGGTCTAAACTCGAGTCATCGACATTCGAACGTCTATGACTGAAGGGAAAGAGTGGCATAAGCATCACAAGCTCATTTGCATAGCCCCGGAGTAGTTTCGGATGATGAAAAAGCTCGTTGATTGCACCACTCAAGGTTTTGACTCAAGAAAAAGGCATAAACATTTAGGGAATAATTGTAAGACCATTTTTATTTCAAAATCAGAAGATTTGAGCGTGTTTAACCAAGATTCTAGATCTGGAAAACTTAATTTTCCCCAAGATATTTTGCTAGCTTTAAGGAAAATGCTATGTCCATGCTAATCCTTATTAGTTGATGTTAACATGCTTGGATTGGGGGGTTTTGAAAATCAATTTTTATCATCCATCAAACATGTATTTTGACAATAAACATACAAGGGGATGGCACACAACATGAATGGGGATGCTAATTTTACTAATTGCCTAGACAAAGAAAGTATTATGCACTTTGATAAGAAAATGTTATGGATGTTGAAAATGACAATGATTCATGCAAGTTAATGTGTAAATATGCTTGAAGTGTGTTGGGCTAATGATTCATACATTGGATTAAGGCTAACAAGATGCATGCACATGGCATAAAATGCATGAGCAAGAGATATCAATTAATGAGGATGAATTGAGGCATTTTGCACATAAAATGGGCATTGAGGCATCCAAATCTAAAATTACCATAACCAAAAGCCACAATACTGCATGATAATCCTAAAAGGGTGATGGAAACATGGAGAGTTCGCTAAAATGATAAAGATGCTGGAAAACAAAAAATGTAAGTGACAAAGTAGGAAGTTATACCAACAAAACTTCAACTTTGGTGAAATAGTTGGAGCAGCAAAGATGACTTGAATTTTCCTCTTTCCCTTACTGTTAATAAACAAGAAAAAGTGAGAAACAATGAGGTTTTGGTTCTGGTATGGATGAGGGTGATTTTTGAAGTGTGTAAAGATTGAGAGTGAGTGTTTTGGGGCTATTATTGGTTGGTGGGTGAAGAGCTATAGGATTTGGTTTTTTGATGTGTGAAAGTGTTTTTGAAAGGCGAAACAAACTGGAATCTAACCTTTTTTTGGTAAGATAGAAGTGGTCCATTTATGCCAGCCTTTTAGAGCCAAATTAAAGGTGTTTTTGGCCATTTCTCAAGGGGGACAAGGTAATATCAGCATGATGGCTATAGGGTGGCTATAGGAGACAGTTTGCTACCAATGTGATGGGCAAAAGGTGGCTGGTTTAAATGTTAAAATGATTTTCTAGCAACTAGGGTGACTGATGGTGACATTGGCCAATAATTAAGGAGGAGTAGGGTGATCAAATGACATTGACCTTTTTGATCCAATTTAGACTTAAAAAAAATGTTTTCATTAATCCAAAAGTCTAAATTCGTAATATGATATTTGTTCTAATCTTTCCTGATGCAAAGAAATGAGTTAAAATCAAGTTTTGGATCAATGGTGGACAAGTCAAAAATGCCCAGACCATGAAAATGGCCTACATGTATCGATACATTGCATAATGTATCGATACATTTGGTCCAAAAACCTT
>JAQSVH010229588.1:0-12998 GCA_029448705.1 Adansonia digitata
ATTTTAATTTTATTATAAATATTAACAAAATAACCTAACCTAAGATTCAAAAATGGACTAAAATGATGAACCTAACCGTAATGTGTACTTTCAACCTGAAAATATCCCAGTAATCACATCAGACTTGGTTCTAATGCAAACTATGAAAATGCCCTTAGGGTATATCTTTGATGTAAAAGTATTATGCATGTTCGGCCTAAAAGCATCCCAGTGAATACCTACGATTTGGCTTTATGAAAAATTACCAAAATACCCCTAAATGTATACTTTTGACATAAAAGTATCTCAGTACCCTAATGGACAATAAGATGATAAGAAATGATGATTCTATCCTAAATATGCACCTTCGGCATAAAAACATCATGATTACTATATAGGACTCTATTTAAGAAAAATCACCAAAATACCCCTACGGTTTACCTTTAACCTATAAGTATTCCGATACCTAAAGTGTTCGATGACATCACGAATAAATGAACCTACTCTTATTGTACACCTACAACCTATAAGTATCATGATGATCACATAGGATTGGTTCTAGGGAAATTATTAAAATACCCTTAAAGTTTACCTTTGATCTATAAGTATCTCAATAACTTAGATGACTCATAAATGATATGAAATAACCATTATACCCATGATGGATAACATAAATATCTAAATTGACCTAAAATGAAAAAATTACTAATATGTCCCTAATCTTTTCAAAATTGCATTTCATACCGTAACGAAAAATTGAAAGAATACAAAAGGTTTTAATAATTTCTAAAATCCTATGGAAGACCATAAGAATGTTAGAAATATTCTTAAAATGTAAAAAGTATTGCATTAGCCGTAAAATACAATGTTTACTAAATGATCCCTAATATTTTCTTAATTTGCAATTTAGTCCCTATCGAAAATAAAATCATAATTAGACACAAAATTGATCACAAAAAATCATGAAAATCATACCAAAGATCATAGAATAAATTTGGCTAAGTACCCATGGCCTTAGAACAAAAATTTTACGATTTTGCAAATAAGCACCTGAACTTTTTAAAAATTACATTTCGTACCCTAATGAAAAATTAAAAGAATACGAAAGGTCTAATATTTTCTACGCACTTACAAAGGACCATAGAAATGTTAGAAATATTTTAAAATGTCAAAAAAGACCATCTTACCCCTAAATGAATGATTTTTCCTAATAAGGCTAAAACTTTTTCTATTTTGCAATTTAATCCTTACATAGTGAAAAATCGTAAAGTAACACCAAATGTATCATGTAAAATTACAAGAACCACGCCAACAATCTAGAAATTGATTTGGCCAAACATCTATGGCCATAAAACAATTTTTTCACATTTTCCAAATTAGTTCCTAACCTTTTTAAATTACAAAATGAACCCATAATGGTATAAAATGAATCAAACACATTCCAATATGTTAGATTAAGCATAAAAACACTCCTAGGGCTATCTACAAGCAATTAGCCATGTTGAATGACCATAGAAAAAGTTTTAAAATTTTTCAATTGAATCCCTATATTTTTATAATTACAAAAAATGCCAAATAAAATAAAAACATCATAAAAGCATCAAAATCAGATTCAGCTAGGCTTAGAATCAACCTTTCAAAGCTTTCAAAAATATAGGAAAATTATATTCTAGCCCCTAAAAGTTTTAAACATTGCAAAATAGCCCTAAATATCAAGAAAGACAAAAAAATACATTAAATACAAAAGCTGTACATAGTTTGGTTAGATGATTATTTAACCAAAAACAATATTTTTTTATCACATATCTGCATCAAAATCAACATATACACATATCATAATTTTTACCAAGCTAAATATGAAAAAAAATTAATGTAAGCAATAAGTAAAATAACTTCAAGAAAAATAACATTAAAATACATACTTCAAAATGACAATATTTTAACTAAAAATGAATAAAAGCAACAAAACAAAAATTTTTGTACAAGAACTTACCTTAAAAGTTTGAAAATTTAATGAATTTTTTTTGTTTTTTCTCTTTTTCCTTTTTTTTTTATAGTAGGTAAAGCTTGTAATGAAGAAATTTATCCCCTATTTATAAGGGGTGGAGGACGGCCAAGGGTGGAAGTTCCATGAACTTCTATCATTTTATTTATTTATCTATTTATTTTAGATTTTTTATTTTTATTAATTTAGATTTGACCTAAATTAATTGCACTTGTCTTTTAGTGGATGATGTCATGCATGACATTATTAAAGTCTAGAGAATTTTAGAAGATCTTTGTATAATCTGTAAAATTATGTTGTAAAAATTAGTTATAAAAATTAAATTGTAAAAACTAAAAGTTATGTATTTGAAACAAAATTTCACATGATCAATTTAATTTAATCTAATAATAAAAACAATTTTTAAATTACAAAAAAAATTATAAGTAACGAACTCATAAAATTTTACAAGAAAAACCCTTATCGAGAAAAATTATTATATGTAAAAAAAATATAAAATTGATAAAATAAATTCAACATTTAAATAATAATATTTGAAAAGTTTTGAAAATTATAAACTTAAAAAAATCTTTCAAAAAAAATTTACGGAGTGAAAAACTCTTTATTTTAGAAGTAGAAAAAATCTTAAAGAAAATGCAAAACTCATAAAATAAAATGAATTTTGAAAAATTAACTAAATAGGAATTAAACAATAATATTTAAAAATTTTCAAAAATTATAAATTCAAAAAAATCTCTCAAAAAAATTACGACGTAGAAAACTTTATATTTTTAAATGAAACGCAAAACTCATAAAATTAATTTTGAAAAATTGAGTTAATTGTGATTGAATGGAAATATCTAAAGAATTTTGAAGTTCAAAACTCAAGTAAATTCCACCAAAAATTTTATAGATAAAGAAAGCTCTTATTTTAAAAATAGGAAAATTTTAAAAATATCTTCAAATTTTAGAAAAATGAGTTTTATCTATCACATTAATCAAAATATTAATTTATAAAAGTAATAAACATGAAAATCTAAAATCTATATCAATTTACATTGGACAAAATTTTAAAAGCGTGATTCTTGCGATATTGAAAAGCATTCAAAATTAGTTATAAAAATGGACAACTTGACACCTTATGGTATAAATGCCAATACCAATTTTCCTTAATTAATTTTGGTTTTTCAAAGTGCATATCAGTATAAATATCATATAGGTATCAATAAAAATATACAATGGTCAACTTTCCAATTTTAATGAAAATTCTCAAAAAATTCCTAAAAATGAGAAACTTGACCATAGTAACATTTTTATAAAATTAAAAGTTTATTATTTACCTCGATATTCATGTTTTTTATCCGAGATTTGCTCTGCACGACCCTTAAATGACACTAATTTTATCACATGCACTTACGGACATTTAAATACAACTAGATAGGTCCTGAAAATGCATATTCCCCCTAAGGAAAATTTACCTTTATTGGGACAAGTGCCTAATTTTATATCTCGGATATTTTTGGATTGACTGGGAGGGGGCTTTGATAAAATTAAGTGTCTACAGCTGCCCTTCTTTGGTCGTTACTGAGAATCAAGAATAGGGCAAAGACCAAATAAACATAATTTTATTTGGACCCTATGAATTTTTTCTAAAAGAGTTTTTTTTTAGGTTTTTTGTTTTTTTTCTATTTTTTTGGTTTTTTGCTTTGTTTTATTTTTTGTTTTTTACACACACATATATATAGCAGCAAAAAATTTTTTTTGAAAACTCCATCGATCCTTCTACTGAACTCAATGATGTTGGATATCATGCTTCATTGGTTTCAAACCAAGTAAAGCTGACCAATAACAAATGAACCTATTCCTTCTGTACACTTTTGGCATAGAAGCATCCTAGTGATCATAAAAGATTTAGTTCTAACATAAACTTCACCAATCCTTCTACTTAATTAGCAAAGTTACCCTAAAGAGTTTTAAAAACTTTCATGGATGCTTCGAATATCACCACCGAAGCTTTGTGAACATTTTTTAAAGGAAACCTCTAAATGCTTCGAGTATCACCAGTGAAGCTTTTTCTGAATGCTTTGACTATCACAATCGAAGCTTTGTAAACATTTTTCTAAATGAAAAATTTTAAATGCTTTGAATATCACCGTCGAAGCTTTCTATGAACCTATTCCTGCATACACCTTTGGCATAGAAGCGTCCCAATAATCACAAAGGGTTCGATTCTAACACAAATGAACCTATTCCTCATATGCATCTTACTGGTGATCAAAAAAATTTGGTTCCAGCATAAATGAACATATTCCTCTTGTGCACCTTACCAATGATCATAAAGGATTTGATTTTAACACAAATGAACCTATTCCTCTTGTACACCTTACCAATGATCATAAAGGATTTAGTACTAATACAATTGAACCTATTCCTCTTATACACCTTACCGGTGATCATAAAGGATTTGGTTCTAACACAAATGAACTTATTCCTCATGTACACCTTCCTAGTGATCACAAAAGATTTGAATCTAACACAAATGGACCTATTCCTTCTATACGTTTTACCGGTGATCACAAAAGATTTGATTCAAACTTTTATGGATGCTTCGAAATCACCATCAAAGTTTTTTTTTTTTTTTGAATATCACCATCGACTTTAAAAGCATTTCTAAATGAAAACTTCTAGATACTTTGAATATCACCATCAAAGCTTTTTTAAAGCCTTCTTCACTTATCTTACCATAGGATCACATAGGAAGGCAATAGATTTTTGAATGGAATTGTTCAATATTTCTTAGAAAGTCATCGAATATCAAATACCAAATTAGTGTTCATTGATTCAATGATATAATTTATGCATTTGAATAAATATCATGCTCAAGCCATATTCATAAACTTCTATTGAAATAATGAAAAGTATCATAAGTCATCAAAATTCCAAGATTTATGGAATAAGATCACCTTCTCATTGTGACCTGAGGAAAAAAGTTTACTTGATCAAAATCTATGAAAATTCCAAAACAATTTCAACCATGAATTTTCCAATATCATGGATAATGGATATGTTATTTTCATCATGATGTTAAGACTTTCTTGTGATCAATGATCACCATATGGGACTTTTTTTAAATGAGATGAAGAAATAAATTTAGAGGCACAAATGGGGTGGCACTACTAAAATTGTCTTGAAGAAACTGATATGACAAGGTCAAGGTTTATCGAGACCAAATTTAGATGGATGTTCATTTCATAAGAGTTCCTTGAAAGGAAAACAATCAAGTTATAGCATCCTTTTAATCTTCAACTACAAATAGCTCATCAGGTGTTAAACTAACGCTAGTGAATACCAAGTATCAAAAGTGTTTATTTGAAAGGCTTTTGGTCAGTATCAATTCTCGATGTTGGGTACAAAAGTTCTAAAAGGCTATTTTGAAAGGAATCAACAGTAAGGCATTTGACTTAACCTTTTATTAATATAATGAAATTTCCAAAGGTTAAGGGTGATTTACAATTGAACATGAAGGTTCTTTTTCATTGTTGGCTTTTTTTTTATTTATTTATGAGTGATTCTAAGGCCTTTTAGGCTTGCCTTATCATATTATCAAAGACTCAAAAATCATTCAAAAAGATGAATTTTTAAAGAATTCCTAGAAATGGCTCGATAGCTCTAATAGTTATGTTTGATCAAAATGGACTTTGTTAGGTATATAACATAGGCCATGGTTCAGGGTTTAGAAAAAAAGGATAAATAGGCCCAAATCAAGTCTTTGCGAGTAATTGAATCAAATATCACTTTTCTTTAGCAAAACTAGACCGGGCATGTCTTCTAAGGCAAAACAAATACACATTTCTTTATCTTGTATGTCTTTTATCTTTTTTTGCTTCTTTTTAATTATTTCTTCATCAAAATTTTCCTCATTCTTTATTCTGATAGAACATGAAATTCTTTTCATTCTTCAGTTAAAATATTTGAACTTGAAATTCAAACTTTTTTCTTCAAAATTTACTTTGTGACATCTGACTTATTCTTTTTGTAGCTTTAGATTTGAATTTGCCCTTTTTGATTTCGAAGCTTCGCTTTATTTGCTCCCTAGTGTGGAATGTGAATCTTGATTAAGGTTCAAAGAAAGAAAATAAATTATCAGGCTCAAAGGGGGTCACAAAGGGATAATTTTCTATATTTACGAAGGATAGAGAAAGAAGGGCATTTTTCCTATAAACACAACCATCTAAACTAGCAAGCATTTCACTAGGAAAAATAGTTGTTTTCTTTCTTAGATCATTTTGAGCACCTTAATAATATGACATTGCAGTCAATAAAGGCTTAAGGTATGCTCTTTAATACTATTGGCTTCATAGCCACCAATGACAGGTTAAGCCTTCAGGAAAGAAAATCAAATCGACTTGAAAAAAATCTTGGATCTCATACTTTATATATATCAAGAATTGGTTTGCAAAGTTTTGTTTCAAAGGAAAAAATGTTTTTTGGGCTCATGTTTACTATCATTCTTCCTAAGTCAAGGATTTGGAACTATAAAAGAAGTCATGGCAAAATATTATCTAACTAAGGATATCTCAAAATTACTATAATTATTTTAACACATATCAAACTATCGATATATGAATCTTTATGAGTATAACTCATTTGTTCAACCTTTAAGGATTCCATAGAAAATAACATTTAGGTGTGAAAGGTCTCTAATGGTGAAAGGTCTATAATGGAATGTCTAAGAGAATTATATATGTGGAGGTGAAGGACTTTTTTGAAAACGTTCAAACTATTAGTGATCTCTTATCAAAGAAAAATTTTTCAAAATGGTCCATTATCTTAGATACTGGAAATCATTATAAACAAAATTCAAGGTTAATGAAGTATCCATACTATTTACAAATCAAAATTCATTTCATAATTCACAGTGTCCAAAAAAATGTACAAAATTTTAAAATCAAGATAAAAATGGCTTCTGATTGGCATACTACCATAAGGTCGATGAGCCTTAGACTAATCGCGCTTGATAGGCATCCACCAACTTTGGATTTTGCTAGATTAGTATCCTTGGGGTGAAACTAGTGGAATATCAGGAGATGTGTCAAACTCTAAGTTCTCAAGCTCAAAAATTCCATGAGATGCATGGTTATTTCATGTCATCTTGATCAAGCATCTCTTTCCTAAATTCCTTAGCAAACAAGATGAATCCAAAAGGTCATGGCATGGTAAGTAACCATTCAAGCAATTCAAGTTAGAATTTAAGAAAACTTGTGATTCTCACTCTGTGTAGGGAGGTTTCAAAGCTTTATTGGAATGGCAGAGATCCTATAATTCTAAGCAAGTAAAGGAAAGAGCTAGATATAGACAATCAATGGGGCATGATACACCTTCTTCTTATTTATTTTCTACTTTTGAGAATTGCCTAAACTACTTTGAAACTCTTTACCTTTTACAACTTAGAGTCGAAAAAGTTTATGTAAAAGGCTCCAAGGTGCAAGATAAACCTATTGAAGTTGCTGAACAATGAAAGGTTGAGAGTGAGGACATTGTCCAAATGGATTTCCTCTTTTTCTCGACTCATTATGGTCTTAGCCACCATTGGCTGTAATAAAATTATTTTCTTGTCCCATAGATGTTATTTGTTACCCCTTGGTTAACAAGAATATGTATTATAAGACTAGTTCCCCAAAGATTATGTACCTTGATGTAGTTGTCTTTCAACTTGTACCTCTTAAAATTGTCGACAGAAATATTAGTATGATAAAAATTAGGTACTTTAAGGTAATTGCCATTCAAGTTGGACACCTGAATCCCTGATAGAATTGTAGGTATGATAAAAATTGAGTACTTTGAGGTAATTATAGTTCAACTTGTATTCTTCAAATCCTTGATAGAAGTGTTGGTATGATAAAAATTAAGTACTTTGAGGTAATTGTTGTTCAACTTGTACTCCCTAAGATCCTTGATAGAAGTGTTGGTATGATAAAAATTTAGTACTTTAAGGTAATTGTCATTCAACTTGTAGTCCTCGGATCCCCGTCAGAAGTGTTACTATGATAAGGGACTGTTTGTAATAAAAATAATAATTTTTTGGTCATGGTTTTGCTTTTGCAAGGACCTTTCCTTCTTGTAAGAGCCAAAGACTTCTTGTGAAAGGGCATCAATGTTAATGTGGATGGCTAGTGTCCACTAATTATTATCTTAAATGTTAATAGATTGTCTTTCAACTTGTGCTCCCCTGAATTCTTGGCAAAAGTGTGAATAATACTTTATGGGTGCAAAAAGACTTACTTATTTCAAATAATTTCATCGAACTTATAGTTTACACTTTTATTTAGTGATTTGTGTTATTTCACATTAGAAAATGGAAAAAGAACTTAAATTAGTATACATGAATACATAAATAACTTGTTAACATTTATTTTTTGTTATCATCCATGAATGTATGTCAATAAATGGAAAAATTAATGAATGAATAGATGAATGAATGAATGAGTGAATGAATGAATGAATGAGTGAATAAAACAATATTTGATGAGACAAATTAGATGTTAAGTAATGGGCTAAGTATCAGCCATGGAGATTATTGCAAAGGCAAGTACCTATGGAATTCAAGTCATGATTCTACACCATCATTTCATCAACCAAAACCCACTTATTTATTTATTTATTCATATTTGGTGTACATTTACAAGACTCAAAAGAACAAGAAACAAAAAGGCCACTTTTAAAAGCATTTCATTTATCTATATATATTGGTGCTTCTAAGGAATCTTTATAAGTCTTAGACATTCTTTTTTAACACTATATTTACAAAACCCTCAAGGATCACTTCATTTGGATGCCCAATATTTACAAAGCCCTAAATTTACAAAGCCTATGTTTACAAATCCCATCAGCCAAAAGGTTATCTCAATGATCACTTCATTACCCTAGATGTTCTAATAGTTCCAGTAGCAAGACAGGAGTTTAGCAAGAACATACATCTTTGATTCAAATTGGATAATGCTATGGCATCAAATAGCTTTTAAACTTTTTTTGAAAGTATTGCGTGCTTCTATTAATGTATTCTTGCACGGTATTCATAATGTTCATTAATGTTATACCACTCAGGATTAAGGAGTTGATATGAAAAAACATATTCAGGAGCAACAAGTTGATTTTAAAGTAAAAGAGAGTATAATTCATTATAAGTCAATGGGATCGAATCGAATTTGCAATTCTTTCATGATCTTTTCTTGATATGGTCGTCAGAAGGTGGCTGCCTAGAACTAGGAAGACTTATAGGCTTGGAAGGTAGACTAATCTGCACTAGTGCAAAACTAGGTGGCTTTATTTCGATCATGTGCATGGACCAGGAATTGGGATCCTCATTTAATGGTTCATTAGGTCCGATCTTTGAGTCTTTGAGTGACAAAGGTTGGGTTGAAGGAACTAATATCTTTTAAGGATAATGCAAAAATCTTTGATGATTTTTGTCAATTTGAATAATTGTTCTTTTATCTCTTGGATTTCTTATCCCATTCCTCTGATTATCCCCTCGAAAGTGCTTAGTCGTGCTTTCCATCAATCTCCTAGATTTTAACTTTTTGAATTCACCAATGATGAGGGTGATCCTAGGCAAGGTTCCTTTTTTAGACCCTCAATCATTTTTATCAATTACTTGATTTATCTTTCTATTCCCTGGACGTCATGACATAATTCTTTTTCAATGGACTCTAACTTGTTGATTTTTCCTAATATTACCATCCATGGGGTGATGCTTAAAAATACAATAAATGGAACTATTTTAGTGCAAAAATTATTATTGCATAAACATATAAAGATATGAACTTTGCAAGTGTATAAAGAAAGAAATAAATGAATTTATAAGTTTCATGAGATAGGAATGTCAAGCCAAAAAATCTTTCATAGTATAATAAATTGATGTGAGTAACCCATAAAAATAAAATAAATAATACCAACACAACCTATACTCATTAATATCAAAAAAATCAAACAATAAAAGCAAAAGGTTAAAAGTATTCCCCCATGTGTACCTAATTCAGAAATTTCTAGAGCCAAGTATAGCTCATTACATGAAGTTTGGGTTAGACATCTAAATAAGTTCCCAAATTGTACCCTAGTCCAAAAAGAATTGATGAGGTACCTTAATCCTTACCTATCACAAGTTTATATCAGAAAGGGTTCAATTCGAAAGGGAGTATCTTTCATGCCCATAGCGAGGCTAATACCTCAGGCAGGCGTAGGAATTTACACCAGGTAAGCTTTTCACTGGCCTAAACAAAGGCTAACACCTTAGAAGGTAGAGCTACTTTGCCCCTTCCTAAAATATTAGGTACCTATGCCCCCTCTATATATCTATCAGAGAATCGAATGCATATACAAGTACACAGTGTGTCTGAGGGAATAACTTACCTTTTATGGCTCAACAATTTCAAAAAAAATAATAAAACCCCTATCCTAAATTCCCCCAAAAATTAATGCTACAAAGGAAAACACGTGATTAATTTTAGGTTAGACTCTCTAACTGTCTCAACAGAGTTGCCAAGCTATCACTACATGGCCTAAATACGAGTCCTAACCAAGCCTGATTTAAACAGCTGTTGCTCTTATATTTGTTGATATATTACTAATTTATATTCTCTTGTTTCTATGGGCCATATCATTATTGACATTTTTTTTATTTTTGGGGACTAGGTGGTTAGTAAAAATATATGATTGTCAACTTTCCAAGTTTTATGAAAAAATCTAAAAAATGCATAGAAATGAAAAATTTGACTGTGACATTATCTATAAAAATGATCTCCAAAATTTGACAAAAGAATATTTACAAAATGATTTTTCCATTAAATATTCATCTTTTTATCCGAGATTAGTCTTCTAATGCACTTTTTCTGTCACGTGGCAATACAGTCATTTATATGTGATAAAATAAGTTACAAAAATGTGTAAGCTACCTTATAGAGGTTAACTTCTACCATGGCGCTAGCTATATTCATGGTCTCAGATAATTGGGACTACTAAGAAAAGACCCAGTCAAAATTAGATGGCTTTAGCTGCCCTTTTTTGGCCATTGCAAAGAATCAAAAACAAGGCAAAAACCAAATAGACACAATTTCGTTTGAGCTGTAATTTTTTTTCAAAAAATTAATAAATAGAAAATAAAATAAAACTTCATTAAATATATTCATTAAAAATAAGTAACCGAGGGGACCTAGGTTAAGATAGGAAAGTAGACTATCGGGAAACCTAAGTCTAGAAGGTTAACCAAGGCAAAACTGATATAGTCAAATGTGGATGACTAAAATGTAACTATAGTCTAGAGGATTGATAGGGCAAAACTAATATAGTCAAGCAAGGATGACCAAGATATAAACTAGGTTTAAAGGGTTGACAAGGGCAAAATTGATATAGTTAAATAAGGATGACCAAGATGTAATCCTAGGTCCAGAGGGTTAACCAGGGCAAAACTGATACAGTCAAACGAAGGTGACTAGGCTATAATCTTAGGTCTAGAGTGCTGACCAGGGTAAAATCAATACAGTTAAACAAGAATGACCAGGATGTAGCCTAGGTCTAAAAGTGTTGACCATGGTGAAACCAATATAGTAAAACAAGGATGACTAGCATGTAACCTAGGTTTAGAGGGTTGACTAAGGCAAAACCAATGCAATCAAATCAAAGTGACCAAGACGTAACCTAGGCCTAAAGGGTTGACTAAGGCAAAGCTGATATAGTCAAATTAAGATGACCAGGATATAACCTATGTCTAAAGGGTCAATTAGGGTAAAACCAATGCAGTCAAATGAAAGTGAATAAGATGTAATCCTTGGTCTAAAGGGCTGACTAGAGAAAAACTAATATAGTTAAACAAAGGTGACTGAAATGTAATCCTAGGTCTAGAGGGCTGACCAGGGTAAAACCGATACAATCAAATAAGAATGATTAGGATGTAACTTAGGTCTACAAAGGTTAACGGTCAAACTATTATAGTCAAACAAGAGTGGCCAGGATATAACCTAGGTTTAGAAGGTTGACAGGGCAAAATCAAAGCAGTCAAACGAAAGCGACTAGGATGTAACCTAGGCCTAGAGGGTTGACTAGGGCAATACTAATGTAGTTAAACGAAGGTAAACATGATGTTATCCTAGGTTTGGAGATTTGACCAAGGTAAACTGATACAGTTAAACAAGAATGATTAGGATGTAACCTAGGTTTAAAAAGATTGACCAAGGTAAAATCAATATAGTCAAGCAAGGATAAAAATGCTTGATATTTGACTTACTTGAAAGAATGCAAGACTTACCTTTTAATTCTAAAATAATTAACATATTGAAGAGCTTTTTCTAATATCACATTTAACTTAAGATCTGCAAATTATTAAATGTGAATACAAATGCATGAGGAATACATATGATGAATTTTCATGATAAATTTTTTCAATGCATGATCCAGCCTATTTTGGAGTTGAATTTATCTTGTTAGAAAATGTGAGGGATATTTATTCTTTATTTGATAGAATCGGCCTATATTATTGCTTAGAGATTGAAAGCATCTTCAAAAAGCATTAGAGATCTTTTTTTTTTTTGGCAGAGGGAGCCAGCGTTTGAATTTGAATTTAAAGGCTTCTCCATATACTTGGAGTTAAAGGTCTAAATCTTTAAAGGGTTATTTTATGTTTGCCCAGTGAAATCCTTCCCCTAACCTAGATTTAAGGAATTAAAAAATTATTCAATATTTCCTAAAAGAATATCAAATATCCAGCTAGTGTCTATCAATTCAATGGTACAAATTTACACAGCTGGATAAGTATCTGCTCAAGGCATATTCATAAAGTTCTATTGAAATAATGAAAAGTATCATAATTTATCAAAATTCCAATATCTATAAAATGAGATAACTTTCTCATTTTGACCTGAGGAAAAAAGTTTACTCGATCAAAATCTATGAAAATTCCAAAAAAATTCAACCATGAATTTTCCAATATCGAGGATAATGGATATGCTATTTTCAACATCATTTTAAAACTTTCTTGTGATCA
>JAQSVH010229609.1:0-12997 GCA_029448705.1 Adansonia digitata
TGTTTGATAATCAACTAAAATATGCATCAAGACATCTCGATATTACATTGAAAGGAAAAGAAAAGCATAAGGAACTCTGTTCGCACATTGATCATCAAGATCATGAACTACTCGTGCCCAAACACCCGCTCGACATGACTATACACCAAACCATTTCTTACTTTCTTAAGCCATATCTAAAGAAAATCCATTTCAAGCTAACCAAAAATTAATCTGTGCATTCTATCAGACTCTTATCGAAACCAGAGACATAAACCTAATCAGCCAAACAGTTTCCAAATTATTAACAATGCCTTTTAGTTGTCAGGAAAACAGTTGAGCCTCCTAAATTAGGAAATGCAATAATCCAAATTCTTGAAAATAGATGAATAATTTGACTATCAAAACATCACATCCCTAATGGAGCCAGGATAATTCATAATAGCTACCTTTTGTGATAGATTTTATGTCATGTCCCCAGTGGAGCCAGGACAACCTACAATCCCCAGTGGAATTAAGAAAATTCCAATCTCTAGTTAAACCAGGATGGATTGCAATCCCTACTAGAGTCTGGATGACTTGCAAGAAACTATGGTATCTCACATATTAGACTTCACATCATGCAACCATGATAGCATTTCATATCATGCACTCGTATTACCATCAATCATCATCATTTTTATAATATCACCTCAAGGTAGTTTCCTGAACCCCCAAGGAATTCCTAGTAAGATCTTTGAGCTTCGTAAATCGAGTGTCATTCAGGTAAGGTTCTTTTCTTCTTATGAAGAAACTATTGTCAGAGTGCCAGTGTCAAGAAATTAGTGTCCAAAAACTATCATTAGAAACTTTTGTTGAGAGCATTTGTCAAAAGCTTTGTCAAAAATTATGTCAAGAACTAGTGTTAGAACCTTTTCATTAAGAAATTTTGTCATGAACTTTTATTAAGAAAAAAAACTTCTATTAGAAATTCCATAAAAAATTTTATCAAAATCTTTTCCAAAATCCCATATCGTTAATCATGACTCAGCATATTGGCACCCGTTCTTTCATCAGGAAGTTGTCAGAAACTATCATTTTGGAATCTCTATCAAAATCTTTGCCAAAAAATTGTGTTAAAAGTTTTTGTCAAAACTTGTCATCCTTGAATCCAATGCTACTAGCTTAAAACTAGCACATTGGCACTCTGTTATCATCAGAAAGCATCTATCAAGAAATCTTCTTAAGCCCACAAGTCAATGGCACCCTTTTTAAAGCCGACATAAGCTGGTGGCACCTAGTCTAAGTCAAAGCCCATAAGTTAGTGGCACCCTTTTCAAGGCCCTTACAAGCTGGTGGCACCCAAGTCTATTTTACAGCCCATAAGTCAGTGGCACCTTTTTCAAAGCCCATAAATCAATGGCACCATTTTCAATGCCCATAAGTCAGTGGCATCTTTTTAAAGCCCATAAAAGCTAATGGCACCTAGTCAAAGTTAAAGCTCATAAAAGCTGGGGCACCTGAGTCAAGGCCCATACAAGTTGGTGACACCTAGTCTGAGTTAAAGTAGTATAATTTGGCGGCACCCGAGTTAGGGCCATCACAAGTTGGTGACACCCAAGTCTATGTCAAAACCTACACTGGTTGGTGACACCCACATCAAAGTACATATTACTCTGCACCTATCAAAGAGGGTTAAGCTTTAGAAAACCTAACACCCTAGTAGGGAGGGCAAACCCTACAAAATTCACTTAAACCTTTATCAGGATCATTGTGAATACACTACATTTATCACAGTAAAGTATTAATTAAAATTTATTTCTTTACAAGTGTTCTAGGGAGAGTTATTTACCCTCAGACAAAATAGTGTCTATTTATCTTTGCCTTGTTCCTGATTCTCAGCAACAACCAAAGAGGGGCAGCTGTAGACACCTTATTTTGTCCAAGCTAATTCTTAGCAACCTAGGGCATGGACATGAAAGGGGGCATTGATCAACGCTCGTGAAAAAGTATTTTTAAGGAGGTTAAGAATGCTTATGGATCATATTAAAGAGAAATGCAAAGATATGGCATCAAAGGACATAGTCCCAGGTGTTCGAGGATAAAACATAAGGGAAAATTCATAATTTTGCCTGAATGTATCGATTCATGGTTCTCATATATCGATACAATACTCCAATAACCCAAAAATTCAAAATGTCCATATTTATATTGATACAAGGTGTAAATGTATCAATACAAGAGTTCATGTATAGGTACATGAACTCATATATCGATATTAGGCCATGCCAAAACCAAAACATTCATTTTGTAAAGTAGATGTATCGATACATATTAACATGTATTGATACAATGTTTCATTACATTTAAGGTTTTTTAGACCAAATGTATCAATGCATTCTTCAATGTATCAATACATGCAGGCTATTTTCCATGATCAGGTTATTTTTAACTTATCCACCATTAATCCAAAGCTCGATTTTAACTCATTTTTGCATAAAAAAGTTTAAAACCCACATCAGATTATGAATTTGGACTTGTGAATTAATCAAAACATTTTTTTAAAGTCTAAATTAGATCTAAAAGGTCAATGTCATATGATCACCTTATTCCTCCCTTGTTTGTTGAAAAAGATCAATATCAGCGACCCTACTTGCTAGTATCTGATTTCAGCAATTAAACTAGCCACCTTATGTCTATCACATTGGTAGCAAGTTGCTTCCTAGAACCACCCTATAGCCATTAAGTATCATAACTTTGTTCCCTTGAGAAATAACCAAAAACACCTCCAATTTATCTCCAAAGTGCTAGTATAAATAGGCCATTAATATTTCAGCCTTCCAAACTCATTCACACGTCAAAAAAATGGAATCCTGTAGCCTTTCACTTAGCATCCAAAAATAACCCTAAACATTCACTCCCAGCCACTATACATTTTACAAAATCATCCTCACTCATAGCAAAATCGAAACTTTATTTTTTTTCTCTTGTTTCTTGCTAATTAACAATAAGGGAATAGGAAAATTCAAGCCATATCTGCTGCTTCAACCACTTGACCAAAGTTAAAGCTTTATTGGTATAACTTCCTACTTAATCACTTTTATTTCTTGTTTTTTAGCATCTTGATCATTTTAGTGATCTTTCCATGCTTCCATCACCCTCTTAGGATTTTTTAAGCCTTATTATGGCCTTTAGTTGTGGTAGCTTAGGATTTAGATACCTTAATGTCTCTTTTGATGTGTAAAGTGCCTTATTTCATCCTTATTATTTTTGACAGCTCTTGTTCATGCATTTTATGCCATATTCATGTAACATGTTATGTTTAATCCATGCCTAAATCCTTAGCCTAGCATATTTTGAGCATGTTTATACGTTAGCTTGCATTTTGTCATGAATCATTGTCATATTTAGCATGCTTAACTTCATGAGATGCATGCATAATGTTCTTTGTCAAGACCATTGGTAAAGTTAGCATCCCCATTCATGTTATGTGCCATCCCCTTGTATATTCATTGTCTTCTCCTTATCTAAGTGCATGTTTGATGGCTGTTTAAAAAAAATTGATTTTCAAAACCTCTTTAAGCCAAGCATGTTAACCTCAATCAATGAGGATTAGTGTGGACTTAGCATTTTCCTTAAAGTTAGCTAAAAAGAAAAAAATCTTGAGAAAAATTAAGTTTTCTAGATTTGGAATCTTAATTAAATGAACTCAAAACTTTTGATATTCTAATGAAAATGGCCCTGCAATTGTTCCCGAAATGTTTGTGCCTTATTTTTGAGTCAAAAGTTTGAGTGGTATGATTAACAGGCTGTTTCATCATCCCAAACTACTCTGGGGCTGTGAAAATGAGATCATGATGCTCATGCCACGCTTTCCCTTCGGTTATGGATGTTTGAATGTTAATGACTCGAGTTTGGTCTGGAAAACACAAAGAAAAATAAAAAGTATATCCCCTGCTTCACTTTATCCCTTATTGGCAGTATAATTATTGCAAACTAAAAAATCAGTTTAAAATCTCAATCGATTTTTCATGAATTTTTTGATATATTTCTCTGAAAGTGCATCAAATTATATTTAAAACGATGTGTTGTTCATCCCTGGATCATTTTGGAGGAGAGACTTATGATTTTTCAAACCTAAACTAGCTAAAACTGTTGGAATTATCAACATGCATTCTTGTTGGGCTGTTTGCACCTACTAAATGATTTGTCAAAATCCTTTAAACATTTTTTCTAAAAGATTCATGAAATTCCCTTTTCAAAAAGGTATCGTTTGCAATTTTTTGAAACCAAATGAGTCCAAGATGATTTTTCAAATTTTGACACACCCTGTCCCTCGTATGCTCTGCCAGTAGCGTAATTAGTCCAAGCTTGAAAATTTATTCCCACGAAAAGTGATTTTTTAGGACATTGGGAATATTTTTACATTGAACCCCATCAAATCACCTTTCTAACAATATCTTGTCCACCCTCTAAAGCCCTCAAACCAATTTAGAATAAATTCAAAAATTGGGATTGTGTGATGTTGTCCTCTATTTTCAGTTATGATCAAAACTGAGTTATTTTCTCAAACTTAATCTCGAGACATTTGAATGTCACCATATCCATCCCGACCAACCTTGAGAGCATGCTTTGACCTCCCATAGGCTCGTATCAAGGCACTAATATTTTTTCTACATCTTTACCATCTTCATTCACAATATTTTTTTACCAAAAATCGTCAAAATGCTTACTTATTTTCTAAATCACAAAGTTTTGTCAACTTAAGTTTTCCAACTTGATTTCTCTAAAGGGTGTCAGGCATATTATTTTTGGGGATACTTCAATGCTATCTTTTCAAAGGGATACTTGAACCCTATCTTTCAACAATGATCAACTTTTTCTCTTTCTCAAACTTTCATGAATATGTCAAAAGTCAAACCTATTTTTTAAACAAAGAAAAAAAAACTCATTCAATCAAGGAACCATATGCGTTTCAAAAATTATTAATTCAGATATTCCTAAATAATCGATGTCAATTATAAGATAAATTCCAATAGTCCATCCCTTCTCTTTATCATTACATTGAATGGTCCATATTATGTTACTTCATTCATTGCCTTACTAACGTAATTTCCTTGTCATGATTATTTGCATTCATGTTTTCAAATTATTTCAAGTAAAATTAACAGTAATGTTTCATGTGGGTATCTCTCTAGTGCCTAAAGTGGAATATTCCATTTTTCAAAGTAAAATCTAAAGGTATTTTTTATTGAAAATCTTTATATTCCCCATCTCTCTAAGGTGTATATGAGATTAAATCTTTTCATTAAAACTTGGATTTGTATTTCTATAAAATTCATGCATTAAATGAGGGTTATTCAAAATAGTGATGAGTTAAGATCGAAAAAATTAAAACTAAGATAAGACATAACTAGTAAGGTACCAATCTTGAGCATCGCGAAAAGGTTATGCCTCATCATGCGTAGCCAACTCTTGAACTTAAATAGCAAATCTTTGTACTACATAGACCACGAGATCGATGTTTTGAGTTTCATAACTTAAGACATAGGTTTCAATAGGCATCGATCATGCCTAGCCCAAAATGATCAGTGGCGACTCCAAGTGTTGGCCATTTCATGGTGGTCATCCGAAACCAATGAGATGAGTGATTCATCTTATGGTCCCTTTCACTATATCACAAGTCAAGAATTCGTACTTTCTCATTCTCATCATGTTGTAAAGGAAAAGTCTCAATCAAGAAGACATTTCCTAGTCAAAAGGATATTTAAGTCATATGCACCTAGAAATTGGTAAGGATCCATCTCGGAGCACATTGTGATAAGAACAAAGAGAAAAAACTCTCAAGAAGAAATTCTTGTTTAAAGTAATGCAAACCTTAGGCTGAAAATACAACCAAAAACTCGATTGGATGGAATTAGATCCCTAGGATCACTTTTAAAATCTATCAAAAGGGATTTAACCCTAATAAAACCTATTAATTAGAACCAAAGTTACAAGAATCTTGATACCATAAGTTACCTTGATAAGATCAATTTGAGTTCTTGTTTAAAGAACAAAGAAGAAGTTCTCACAAAAAGAAGAAACTCACAAGATATTTTTTTATTCAGCCTCCAAAATTACATGAATGAGACTGCCTTATGTAGGCCTAAAATCTGTAGAGAACAATCTTAATCATAGTCTTAATAGTAATCAACGAAGATAAAGTCTATTCGTTATCATAATTTAATTGGGAATTATCTAAACAACTTAAAATCCTAAGCAAAATCCAAATAGTGATCAATAAAGGTAAAGTATATTCCTTATCATAATCTGATTAGGAACTATCCAAACAACTGAAATTTGAAAAGTTAAATTCTAATTCAAAAAAATTAGAAATCTAAAATCCTAATCTAATGTTTCTATTAAGCCCATGAATACAAGCAAATTAGGCTCTTGAACATTCAAATTGAGCTCCAAGCATTATTCTTCACCTTTTTTTAGCCTCAACGCAATGTAGAAAAGTGATCAATCTTAGCACTACATCTGATTCATCTTAAACAACCTCCTTTGCTTGCATTTCCATGATTAATCCTTGTAAAGCTTGCTTCATATGTTTAGTTTTCGCCCTAGTTGTTGGACCTCTAATTTCTCATTAAGGATCATAAGAATGGTTGGAAATACGTATTGATGCAAGCTAATCTCCATCAATTATGTTAGCAAGGCAGTAACTACTTGTACTTTTGTACAAGGATGATTATTTCTTAACTAGCAATTTTAACCCTTCTTTGCCTAGATGTACGATTCCTAGGTTAGATGATATTCTTGATGAATTGCATGGTTCATGTGTGCTTTTTGAAATTGATTAAAGAATGGCTATTATAAAATTCACATGAAAGAAGATGATGAATGGAAAATTGTTTTGAGATAAAATATGGTTTATATGATTGGTTATTGATGTAAAGAAAAGCTTTACTTGTGAAGCCAAAGCGTCAATATGATTATGAAAAAGAATAGAACTATGGTGCCTAATCCCAAAAAGAATCGAGATTGTTTAGAAAATCTTTGTTTTTCTACTTTGAAAGTTAAACTTTGATTTTAGGAAAATAGTGGAAAGAATCTTTTTATGCAAAACTAAAGCATTAATATCGTTTATGATAAAGAGGAGAATATGTTTATGGTGCCTAATCACAAAAGGATTAGAGATTTTTACAAGAATCCATGTTCATCTTAGTTAAGAGACAAACTTCAATTCTAAAGAATATAGTGGATAGAAAAGCTTTTACCTAAAAACAAAAGAATCAATATCACGTATGGCTTTAAGGAAGATATGTTTATAGTGCCTAATCATGATAAAAATGGAGATTGTTATGAAAAACCATGCTTGTCTTATTTGAGAGATAAATTTTGATTCTGGGGAATATGGTCAAAAGAGAAGTCTTTTTTTGGAAATCAAAGTGTTGATAATGTGTTTAACAATGAAGAAAACATGTTTGTAATGCCTAATCATGAAATGGATGAAGATTATTATGAGAATCCATTTTTATCTTATTTAAGGGACAATATTTGATTCTAAGGAAAATGATAAGAAGAAAGCTTTTATTGTGAAACCAAAGCTTCAATTTTTGTATGAAAATGTAAAGAACATATTTATGGTGGCTAATCACAAAAGGAATGGAGATTGTCAAGAATCTTTATTTGTCTTATTTAGGAGACAAACTTTTATTTTAAGGAAAATGACTAAAAGAAAAACTTTTCTTATGAATCCAGAGCAGCAATATCATGTATCCCAGTAGGAAAAACATGTATGGTGCACAATCATGAAAAGAACAGAGATTATTACAAGAATCTTTGTTTGTCTTTTTTAACAGATGAACTTTCTTTTTAAGGAAAATAGTAGAAAAAAAACTTTTCTTGTGAAACTGAAGCCTTAATATCATGTATCGTAGTAAGAAGAACATGCTTATGGTGCCTAATGATTAAAAAAATATAGATGATTGGAAGATTCATTGTTTATCTCATATGATAGACGAACTTTGATTCAAAGGAAAATGGCCAAAAAAAAAGCTTTTCTTATGACACCAAATCGTCAATATCATGTATGGCAATGAGGAGAATATGTTTGATGCCTAATTAAGAAAAGAATGAAGACTGCTGAGAGAATCAATGTTTATCTAATTTGTGAGATGAAATCTAATTCGAAAGGAAATGGTGGACAAAAAGGCTTTCTTTGCAAAACAAAAGCATCAAAATCGTGAATGGCAATGAGGAGAACATGTGTATGTTGCCTAATCATGAAAGGATTGGAAATTGTTACGAGAATCCATGTTTGTCTTATTTGAAAGATGACTTTGACTCTAAAGAATATGGTGGGAGGAAAACCTTTACTTGTGAAATCAAAGGATCAAAACGTTTATGACAATTAGGAAAACATCATGAAATAAGTAAAGATTATTATGAGAACCAGTGTTTGTCTCATTTAAGGGACGAACATTCATTCTAAGCAAAATAGTGGAAAGAAAAGCTTTTTTTACAAAACCAAAGCATCAATATAGTGTATCTTAGTGAAAATGTGTTTACAATGCCTAATTATGAAAAAATAAAGATTGTTACAGGAATCTTTGTTCGTGTCATTTGACGGATAAACTTTGATTCTAAGGAAAATAGTGAAAAAAATGCTTTACTTGTGAAACTGAAGTGTCAATATCATGCATGACAAAGAGAAAAACTATGATGCCTAATCCAAAAAGAATGGAGATTGTTCAGTAAATTCTTGTTTCTCTCATTTGGGAGTCAAACTATGATTCTAAGGAAAATGGCAAAAGAAAATCTTTTCATGCAAAGCCAAAGTAATGCGAACCTTAGGCAAAAAACACAACCTAAAACTGATTGGATGGAATTAAACCTTTAGAATCATTTTCAAAATCAAGCAAAGGGGACCGACCCTAATCAAACTTTTTTATTAGAACCAAAGTTATAAGAGTCTTGATAGCCACAAGTTACCCTGATATGATTAATTTGAGTTCTTATTTAAAGAACAAAAAAAAAGTTCTTAAAAAGTGAAGAAACTCTTAAGATATTTTTTTTCTTCAGCCTCCCAAATTACACGAATGAGATAGCCTTATATAGGCCTAAAATCTATAGGGACAATCCTAATAGCAATCAATAAGGATAAAGTCTATTCCTTATCATAATCTAATTAGGAATTACCTCGACAACTTAAAATCCTAAGCACAGTCCAAATAGTAATCAATAAAGATAAAAAAAATCTAATCCTTATCATAGTTTGATTAGGAACTATCTAAACAACTTAAAATTAAAAAGTCAAATTCTTAATCAAAAAAATTAGAGATCTAAAATCCTAAACTAATAATTCTATTAAGCCTATGAACAAAAGCAAATTAGGCTCCATTTATCTTGAACATGTGAATTAGACTCCAAGCTTTATTCTTCACCTTCTTTCAACCTCAACAAAGTGTAAAAAGTGATCAATCTTGGCACTGCTTTTGATTTATCTTGAATAGCCTTTTTTACTTGCATTTCCATGATTAATCCTTGCGAAGCTTGCTTCATGCATTTAGTTTTTACCCTAGCCATTGGACCTTTAACTTCTTGCAAATGATCATAAAAATGGTTGGAAATAGGTGTTAGTGCAATTTGTTCTCCATTAGTTATGTTAGTAAGGCAGCAACTACTTGTACTTCTATATAAAGATGTTTATTTCTCAACTACCGACCTTAACCCTTATTTGCTTAGACATATTATTCCTAGGTTAGATTATGTGCTTAATGAATTGCATGGTTCATGTGTGTTTTTTGAAATTGAAATTGGTTCATGGTCTATGTGTGTTTTCTGATATTAATTTAAAGAATGGCTATTATCAAATTCATATGAAAGAAAATGATGAATGGAAAATCATTTTAAGATAAAATATCATTTATATGAGTGGTTAGTGATGCAAAGAAAGACTTTACTTATGAAGCTAAAGCTTCAATATCATGTACGACAAAGAGGAGAAATATGGTGCCTAATCCCAAAATGAATAGAGATTGTTTAGAAAATCCTTGTTCGTCCACTTTAAGAGTCAAACTTTGATTTTAAGGAAAATAGTGGAAAGGAAATCTTTTAATGCAAAATTAAAGCATCAATAACATATATGACAAAGAGGAGAATATGTTTATGGTGCCTAATCACAAAAAATGGGATATTTTTACAAGAATCCATGTTTGCCTTATTTGAGAGATGAACCTTAATTCTAAGGAATATGATGCATAAAAAAGCTTTCCTATATAACCAAGGCATCAATATCGTATACGGCATTAAGGAGAACCTGTTGATGGTGCCTAATCGAGAAAATATTAGAGATTGTTACAAGAACTTTGATTGAGAGATAAACTTTGATTTAAAGGAATATGGTGGGAGGAAAACCTTTTCTTTGAAAACCAAAGCATTGATAATGTGTATGACATTGACGAAAACATATTTCTGGTGCCTAATCATGAAATAAATGTAGATTATACAAGGAATCCATGTTTGTCTTATTTAAAAGATAAACTTCAATTTGAAGGATAATGGTGGAAAGAAAAGCTTTTCTTGTAAGCTTTTCTTGTAAAGGAAAAGCATCAATATCATATATCCTAATGAAGAGAACATGTTTATGATGCCTAATTATTAAAAGAGCAAAGATTATTACAAGAATTCTTGTTTTGTCTCATTTGACAAATGAACTCTGATTCTAAGGAAAATTATGAAAAGTAATGCTTTTCTTAAGAAGCCAAACCATCAATATCATGTATGATGAAAAGGAGAATGTGTTTATGGTGCCTAATGCAAGAAAGAATGGAGATTGTTAAAAGAATCCATGTTTATCTCATTTGAAAAATGAACTTTGATTCTAAGGAAAATAGTTGAAAGAAAAGTTTTTCTACAAAATCAAAGCATCAATATCTTGTGTCCTAGTAGGGAGAACATGTTTATGGTACCTGATCATGACAAGAATGGAGAATATTATAAGATCTTTGCTTAGCTTGTTTCATAGATTCACTTTGATTCTATGGAAAATGGTAAAAAGAAAAACTTTTTCTTGCAAAACTAAAAGCTCACTGTTATGTATCACAATGTGGAGAAAGTGCTTATGGTGGCTAATCATGAAAAGAATGGAGACTGTTAAGAGAATCTTCATTCATCTTATTTGAGAGATGAACTTTGATTCTGAAAAAATGATGGAAAATGGCTTTTATTGCTAAAGAATCAATATCATGTATCCCAATGCAGAAAACCTGTTTTTGTGCCCAATCATGGAAATAAGTGGAGATTACTGCAAGAATCCTTATTTATCTTATTTAACAAATGAGCTTTGATTATAAAGAAAATGATAGAAAAAGCACTTTTAGTGAAAAACCAAAGCATCAATATCATGTATCCTAGTAGGGAAAACATTTTTATGGTGCCCAATCAAGAAAAGGATATAGATTATGAAAAGAACCATTGTTTGTCTTATTTAACTGACGAACTTTGATTTTAAGGAAAATGTCAAAGGAAAAGCTTTTCTTGCAAAACCAAAGCATTAATTTCATGTATCGCATTGAGCAGAATGTGTGACATTACTAAGAGAATCGATGTTTGTCTTATTCGTGAGATAAACTTTGATTCTAAGGAAAATGGTGGATAAAAATGCCTTTCTTGCAAAAACAAAGCATTAGCATCATGTACGACAATAGGAAGAACATGTTTATGGTGCCTAATCATGAAAAGAATAGAGATTGTTGCAAGATTCCATATTTATCTCGTTTAAGAGATGAACTTTGATTTTAAGGAATATGGTGGGAGAAAAACCTTTTTCTTGCAAAATCAAAGCATAAAGAACATGTATGAGAACAAAGAGAATGTGTTTGTGGTTCTTAAACATGAAATGAATCGAGATTATTATGATAATTCATGTTTGTCTCATTTAAGAGATGAACTTTGATTTTAAGGAAAATAATGGCAGGAAAAGCTTTCTTCCAAAACAAAAGCATCAATATCATGTATTCAAGCAAGAAGAATGTGTTTATGGTGCCTAATCATGAAATGAACAAAGATTATTATCGGAACCCTTAGTTTTCTCATTTGGTGGGTGAACCTTGGTTCTAAGCAAAATTGGCGAAAAAAAAACTTTTCTTGTGAAACCAAAGCATCAGAATCATATATGACAAAAAGGAAAAATATGTTGCCTAATCTAAAAAAAAATTGAATTGTTTAAAGAATCTAATTTTGTCTTATTTGAGAGACAAATTTTGATTCAAAGGGAAATAGTGGAAAAAAGCTTTAAAGCTAAAACAAAGCAATAATATCATGTATGACAAAGAAAAGAATATATTTTTAGTGCCTAATCAGAAAAAATAAAGATTATTATGAGAATTCATGTTTATCTCCTTTAAGAGATGAACTTTGATTCTAAGGAATATAGTGGACAGAAAAGTTTTTTTTCTTATAAAACCAATGTATCAAAATCATGTATGACAATATGGAGAACATGTTTATAGTGCCTAATCGTGAAAGGAAAGGTGATTATCATAAGAATCCATGCTTGTTGGATTTGAGAGATGAACTTTGATTTTTAGCAATATGGTAGGAGGAAAAACATTTTCTTGCAAAATTAAAGCATTAGTAAAGTGTATGACAACATGGAAAATAAGTTTGTAGTGCCTAATCATGAAATAAATAGAGATTATAATAAGAATCCATCTTTGTCTCATTCAAGGGATGAACTTTGATTCTAAGGAAAGTAGTGGAAAAATAGATTTTCTTGCAAAACCAAAGCATCATATCATGCATCAAGTGAGGAGAATGTTTTTTTATCACCTAATCATGAAAAGACAGAGATTATTACAAGAATCCTTGTTTTTCTCATTTGATGGACAAACTTTGATTCTAAGCAAAATAATGAAAAGAAAACTTTTCTTGTGACACCAAAGCATCAATATAGTGTATGAGAAAGAGGATAATTATGGTGCCTAGTCCCAAAAAGAATTGAGTTATTCAAAGAATCCATATTTTTCCCATTTGAGAGACAAACTTT
>JAQSVH010229651.1:0-12994 GCA_029448705.1 Adansonia digitata
AAATTTTTATGGGTTTGGGATCATTTTTGAATTAGCAAGAAAGGTGCTTTGCCATTGGTGGCTATCTTTGTTGATTTTCCATGGCTTTTAAGCTTGCCCCATCATATTATTAAGAGTCACAACATACCCCAGAGTGGATCCTCACGGATCTATGGGTGTATATGACTTAAAATATTTTTCTGACTTGGAAATGTCTTCTTGACTGAGACTTTTCCTTCGCGACATGATGAGAATGAGAAAGTACTAATTCTCGACTTATGATATAGTGAAAGGGACCATAAGACGAATCACTCATCTTATTGGTCTTGGATGACCATCTTAAAATGGCCAACGCTTGGAGTCGCCACCGATCATTTTAGGCTAGGCATGACCAGATGCCTATTAAAACCTATGTTTTGAGTTACAAAACTCAAAACATTGATCTTGTGGTCTACGTAATACAAAGATTCATCCTTTGGGTTTGGGAGTTGGTGATGCATAATGAGGTACGAACCTCTTCGCAATGCCAGAAATCAGTACCTTACTAGCTTTGTCTTATCTCAGTTTCGATTCTTTTGATCTTAACTCATCATTATTTCGATATAACCCCTTTAATGCATGAATCCTATAGAAATATAAATCCAGGTTTTGATGAGAAAGATTTAATCTCATATACACCCCGGAGAGATGGGGATATAGAGATTTTCAATAAAAATGGCCTCTGGATTTTACTTTAAAAAATGAAATATTCCACTTTAAGCACTGAAGAGACACCTACATGGAATATTGCCCTTAGTTTTACTTGAAATGATTGGAAAACATGAATTCAAATAATCATCACAAAGAAATCATGTTAGTAAGGAAAAAATGAAGTAACATAACATGGATCATTCAATGCAATGATAAAGAAAAGGGATGGACTATTGGAATTTATCTCACAATTAGCATCGATTATTTAGGAATAATTAAATCGATAATTTTTGAGATGCATCTAGGTTTCTTGATTAAACGAGGTTTGTTTAACATATTCATGGAAGTTCAGGAAAGAGAAAAATTTAATTATAGTTGAAAGACAGGGTTAGAGTATCCTCTCAAAAAGATAGGGTTGGAGTATCCTCGTAGATCACAAATAATTTTGGCAAAGGAGGATTTCTAAATCTTGATAATTTTGAAAAGCAAGGTTAAAGTATCCCCAAAAGTGACATATTTGACACTCTTTAAAGAAGTTGGGTTGGAAAACTTAAGTTGACAAAACTTCGTGATTTAGAAAATGGGTGAGCATTTTAACGACTTTTGGTGAAAAAAATTATGGTGAATGAGGATGGTATAGATGTAAAATATGTTCGTGCCTTAATACGAGCCTACAAGAGGTCAAACATGTTCTCGAGGCTGATTGGGGTGATATGGAGACATTCGAATGTCTCGAGATGAAATTCGAGAAAACAACTTAATTTTGACCATAACCAAAAACAGTGGACAACATCGCGCTATGCTGCTTCCCAAATTTATTGTAAATTGGTTTGGAGGCTTTAGAGGGTGGACAAGATATAGTAAGAAAGGTAACCGATGAGGGTCAACCTAAAAAAATTCCCAATATCCCAAAAAATCACTTTCTAGGGAAAGAAATTTTCAAATTCGAATCAATTTTGCTACTGACAAAGCATGCGAGGAAAAGGGTGTCTCAAAATTCAAAATATCATTTTGGACTCATTTGATATCAAGAAATTACAAACAATACCTTTCTGAAAAGGGAATTTTATGAATCTTTTAGGACAAATGTTTAAATGATTTGGAAAAATCATTTAGTAGGTCTGAACGGCCCAACCAAAATACCTATTTAGATTTTAGAGGTTTTAGATAGTTTAGATTTGAAAAATCATAACTCTTTCATTCAGAATTATTCAAGGGTAAATAAAACATCATTTTAAAGATAATTCAACACACTTTGAGAGAAAAATATAAAAAAATTCATGAAAAATCATTTAGGATTTTAAAGTAATTTTTCAATTTGTAATAGTGATACTACCAGCAAGGGACAAAGTAAAGCAGAGTATATTTCTTTTTTTTTAATGTTTATGGGTCCAAACTCGAGTCATTGACATTCGAACAACCACGACTAAAGGGAAAGAGTGGCATGAGCATTAAAAACTCATTTGCACAGCCTTAGAGTAGTTTAGGATGATGAAACAGCTCGTTGATCATACCACTTAAGGTTTTGACTAAAAAATAAGGCATGAACATTTCAGGAACAAGGGCAAGGCCATTTTTGTTGGAAAATTAGAAGATGTGAGCTCGTTTAACCAAGATTCCAGGTTTGTAAAACTTAATTTTCCCTAAGATTTTTTTTGCTAACTTTTAGGAAAATGCTATGTTCATGCTAGTCCTCATTAGTTGAGGTTAACATGCTTGGCTTGGGGAGGTTTTGAAAATCAGTTTCTTGATAGCTATCCAAAATACATTTTGACTAGGGGAAGACAACAAAAATACAAGGGGATGGCACATAACATGGATGGGGTTGCTAACTCTACCAATGGTCTAGACAAAGGAAGTGTTATACACTTTGATAAGAAAATGTTATAGATGATGAAAATGGCAATGATTCATGCAAGCTAATGTATAAATATGCTCATTATACACCCAATGATCATTGCTCCCTCTCACATCCATGCCTTAGATTGTTAAAAATTAGCTCGAACAAAATAAGGTGTCTACAACTGCTCTTTTTTAGCCATTGCTGAAAATTGGGAAGAAGACAAAGACGAATAGACATTATTTTGTCTGGGGTGAAACGATACTCCCCAAAACACATGTGAAGAAATAAATGGTAATTACTACTTCTTTGTGATAAGTGCAGTGTATTGGCAGCAATCCTAATGAGGTTTAAGTGAATTTGTAGGGTTTCCCCTCCCTAATAGGGTGTTAGTTGTTATAAGGTTTGACCTCCTTAGGCAGGTGTAGAGCAACATGGATTTTTGATGTGGGTGTCGCGAGCTTGTATGGACTTTGACTTAAACTTGGGTGCCACCAGTTTATGTGGGCTTTGATTTAAATGCTGCCAGCTTATGTGGGCTTTGCCTTAGACTTGGTTGCCACCAACTTGTGTGGGCTTTGACTTAGACTTGGATGCCACCAGCTTATGTGGGCTTTGACTCAAGTGCTTCCAGCTTGTATGGGCTTTGATTGAGACATGGACACCACCAGCTCGTGTGGGCTTTAACTTAGGCGCTTCCAACTTATATAGGCTTTGACTTAGACTTGGGTACTACCAACTCATGTAGGCTTTGACTCGAGTGCTGATAGCTTTTGCAGGGCTTTGACTTAGACTTGGGTGCCATCAGCTCGTGTGGGTTTTGACTCGAGTGTCACCAGCTTGTATGGGTTTTAAATAGGGTGCCACTAACTTGTGGGGTTTGAAAAGGTGCCACTGACTTGTGGGCTTTAAAAAGGTGCTGCTAACTTGTGGGCTTTGAAAAGGGTGTCACTGACTTATAGGCTTTGGAAAGGGTGCCATCGACTTATGGGCTTTGAAGAGGTGCCCACCAACTTGTGGGCTTTGAAAAGGTGCCACTGACTTGTGGGCTTTGAAAAGGTGCCACTAACTTGTGGGCTTTTGAGGGGTGCCATTGACTTGTGGGCTTTAAAGGGGTGCCATAACTTATGGGCTTTAAAAAGATGCCACTGACTTATGGGCTTTGAAGGGTGCTACTAACTTATGGGCTTTTGGAAAAGGTGGCGACAAAGTTTTCAATAAAACTTCTAATACAAGTTTTTCTTAACAGAAGTTCTTGACAAAATTTTTAACAAAGCTTTTAACGAATGTTCTTGACAAAAGTTTTTAACGATAGTTTCTAAATGACAATTTTTTAACACTGGCACTTTGATAGTAGCTGCTTAATAAAAAGGGTTTTGACATAAGGTGATGAGAAGAAAAAGACCTTACCTGAATGACACTTGGTTAAGCTTAGAGTTCTTACCAGGAATTCCTTAAAGGTTCAGTAAACCTAGCTTAAAGTGATATTGTAAAAATGATGATATATGATGGTAATATGAGTGCATGACATGAAAAGCTATTGTGGTTGCATGATGTGAAGTCTAATACGAGAGAGAGCCATAGTTCTCCTTGTACGTCATTTAGACTCTCATAAGGATGGAGATTTTGTCTTTGATGTAACTATAGATGGAAATTTGTTTAATCTTGCTTACAATTATAGATTGTCCAGACTCCACTGGGAATATAACCAAAAATCTATTCTCAAGAATTTGGATTGTTGCGTTTCTCGATTTGGGAGGCTTAATCATTTTCCTGACAATTGGAAGGCTTCACCAATAATTTAAAGACTATTCAACTATTAGGTTGATGTCTTTGGTTTCGATAGGATTTTGATAGAATGCATGGGTCAATTTTTGGTTAGCCTAAAATGGTTTTTCTTGAGATGTGGCTTGTGAAAACAAGAAATGGTTTAGTGTATGGTCATGTTGAGTGGGTGTTTGGAAGTAAAAAGTGCATGATCTTAATGATTAGGGCATAGGCCAAGTTCTTTGTGCTTTTTTTCCTTTCGATGTAATATCAAGACATCCTCATGCATATTTCAGTTAATTATCAAACATTATCAACTAAATGGCAAGTGCAATGTGAATTGTATAAGGGTTAAAAGAAATAAGGTAATATTTATTCATGACAACAAAGAGACATAACTCGATATATCTTTTGACAAACAAGTGGTAGGGCAGCTAGAAGGATGATCTTTTAGGCGAAACATGCCTCTGACAATCATGACATAGATGTTCTTTAGCTGCTTTTCAAGATCTTTCTCGAACAATAGATGTGATTAGTATGAGCTGATCTTTGAAAGATCCCTAGGATTTCTTTGCATTGTCCTGTAGGTGTTTTCAGTTTATGCCCCATCAAAATTGATCTTCTCAAGTCAGCTTGCAGGTTTTCAACTGTAGTTGGGTTGGCTACCCAGATACTCTTTTCAGATTTTCATTTAGAACCTTTTTTGTTTTTTTTATCTTTTTGCTCTTTTTTTGTTGTTTGTTTTTTTTCTATTTTTTTTGAAGGACGTCTTTTCAGGCTTTCTTTTTGTACGTGTAATATTTCTTGAAAATTTGAGTTGACTGGGTTGGGCAAAACTTTACCGTCCATTTCTGACAAGATTAGGGCCCTTTCTAAGAAGGCTTGCTTCACGACATATGGTCTTTCCTAATTAGAGGACCACTTGCCCTGCGTATCTTTGTGAATTAGGAGGATCTTCTTCAATACCAATTCACATGGGTGAAATTGTCGTGGGCGTATCTTTTTATCATGGGCTCAGATCATGCCTCTTTGATACATTTAACCATGGCAGGTGGCTTTCATGCATTTTTCCTCAATGAGGTTGAGCTAGTCATATCTGTTATTGATCCATTCAACTTTTTCAAGTTTGGTTTCCATCAATACTCTAAGAGAAGGGATCTTTACTTTGATAAGCAATACAACTTCCATCCCATAGATAAGGGAGAATAGGGTGGCACTTGTGGAAGTGCAAACTGAGGTCTAATAGGCATAAAGTGGAATGAATAGCTTCTCGTGCTAGTCTTTGTAAGTTTTGACCATTTTTTCAACTATTATTTTGATGTTTTTGTTAGTGACCTCAACTGCCCCATTCATTTTTGGGCGATAAGGGATAAAATTATGATGCTGGATCTTAAACTATAAATAGATTGCTTTCATCATTTTATTGTTTTAGTTGCTTGCATTATTTGTGATGATTTAGTTTGGGAGGCTATATCTACAAATGATGTCCTGCTTGACAAACTTGTGGACAGTCGATCTAGTGACATTAGCATATGAGGCAACCTCCACCCATTTGGTGAAATAGTCTATTGCTACAAAGATAAAACGACGCCCATTGAAAGCTTTAAGGGTGATTGGCTTGATGAAACCCATGCCCCATGTGGAGAAGGGCCATAGGACTGTCATGACATGAAGTGGTGCTGGAAGGACATTGATCTTATCGCATAGATTTGACATTTATGGCATTTTCGGGTGTAATTGATGCAGTCTTTCTGTAGGCTCAACTAGTAATAACCTGCTCCCATGATTTGCTTGGCCATCCAATGTCCATTAGCATGTGTGCCGCTAGTCCCTTCATGAACTTCTTCTAAGATCTTTTTGGCTTCAAGAGTGTTGACACATCTGAGCAATACTTGGTCATGACTCCTTTTGTATAAGATTTTTCCATCGAGAACAAATCCTATAGCTAGCCTTCTGATAGTCTTTTTATCAATCTCAGTTTCATGTTTGGGATATTGCTGATCCTCAATGTAATGAAGGATGTCATAGTACCATGGTAGGCCATCATTCTCTTTTTTGATGCTATGACAATGAACCTGAGTTGTGTAGATGCTGATCTGGATGGGAGCAACGTTTGACTCTTGGTTGATTTTAAACATTGATAACAAGGTAGCCAAAGCATCAACTATTTGGTTTTCTTCTTAAGGTAAGTGTTGAAAACTAATATCATCAAATTCTTTCTTGAGCTCTGTTATTAGCTTCCCATACTGCATCAGCTTGGCATAATGAGTTTGCCATTCCCTTTTCAATTAGTAAATGACTAGGAAAGAATCATTGAACACCTATAATATCTTGAAATTCTTCTCAATGGCTGCTTGAAGCCTTATGACACAAGCTTTATATTATGCGATATTATTTATGAAGTCAAAATTTAGCCTTGTTATGAACGAATAACAACTTCCACTGGGTGACATCAATATTGCCCCAATTCCATGTCTTAGAGCATTTGATGCTTTATCAAAATACTTCTTCCAAGATTGATCTTAGTTGGAGGCATCTTCATCTTCAAAAATGCACATTAGATCTTCATATGGGAAGTTAAAATTTAAGGGTTCATAGTCATCTACCACTCAACTTGCCAAAAAGTGAACTATCACACTGCCCTTGATGGCCTTTTGAGTGACATGGGCAATGTTGTATTCAGAAAGCAGGACTTGCCATCTAACTAGCCTTCCTGATAGTGCAGGGGCTTCGTACAGATACTTTATGGGATTAAGCCTTGCAATCAACCATCTGGTGTGATGTAGCATGTATTGCTTGAGTCTCTTGGCTGTCCAAACTAAAGCAAAGCATAACTTCTCAACCGTGAAGTAATTGCACTCCCATTCTGTGAACTTTTGCTTAGGTAGTAGATTGCTTGTTCCTTCTTTCCTGATTCATCATGCTGCCCTAATACATAACCCATAGACTTGTCAAAGATTGCCAAGTAAAGGATTAAAGGTCAACTGAGCACCAGCAATATCTATACTGGCAGGCTTGATAGATAATGTTTAACTTTATCAAAAGCTTCTTGATGTGCCTCATTCCACTCTCCCAGATTTTGTTTATGAAGGAGTCGAAAGATGGGGTCGCATTTGTCAATGAGCTAAGATATGAATCTAGAAATGTAGTTCAATCTCCCTAAAAGGCTTCTCATTTCTTTTTGGGTTTGAGGTGGTGGTATATTTTGAATGGCTTTAACTTTATCTGGGTCAATTTTAATCCCTTTTTCATTAAGAATAAAGCCTAGAAGCTTGCCCGAAGTGACTCCAAAGGTGTATTTGGTAGGATTTAATTTGAGTTGGAATTTTCATAGCCATTTAAAAAATTTCTGAAGGTCCACGACATGCTCATCCTTTTTCATTGACTTTGCAATCATATCATTAACGTAGACTTCAATTTCTTTATACATCATGTCATGGAACATGGCTACCATGGCTCTCTAATATGTTGCCCTGGCATTTTTGACTCCGAAGGGCATGATATTATAGCAGAATATCCCCCAGATGGTTATAAAAGTTGTTTTCTCCATGTTTTTAGGTGCCATCTTGGTCTGGTTGTAGCTTGAGAATCCATTCATGAAGGAGAAAAGAGAATTCTTGGCCGTGTTGTCTACCAAATATCGATATGGGGTAGTGAGAAGTTATCCTTGGAACTAGCTCGATTCATATCCCGATAATCAGTAGACATTCATACTTTGCCATCTTTCTTTGCGACTAGGACTATATTGGCAACCCATTCTAGATATTTGGCTACTCTAATAAACCTTACATCAACTTGCTTCTTGAATTCCTCTTTAATTTTGAGAAGCGTTTATGGCTTCATCCTTCTTAAGTTTGTCGGATCAGTTTGCATCCGAGCTTGATGGGAAGCTTGTGGACCATTATTGTCCAGTCTTAGCATGTCTTGATATGATAAAGTGAATACATCCGATATTCCTGGAGTAATTCTATCAACTTGATCCTAGTCATTGACTTTATTGAGGTTTCGATTTTAACCTTCTTTCGATCCTCCTGAGTACCCAGATTTAGTAATTTCATTGGGTCTTTATGGGGCATGATCTGCTTCTCCTCTTGCTTAACTAATCATAAGAGGCCTGGTCATATAGAGCTTTCTTCGAAATCTTTTTCAAGATCAACTTCACCAACATAAATTGACTATTCAAAATTGATCTTCAAAGACCCATGAGACGCATCCATGTCACTGTCATCAGGACACCTGAAAGGGTGAAAAAATAAACATTGCAAAAAGGCACACACATAACCAAGGGATTTGGATAAAAATGAATGCAAAAGAGTAATGGAGGCAAAAAGGTTGAAAAATGACACACAATATGGAATGATATATACAAAAGTCATTTCATTGATAATGTTAGGTAAAAAATACCCCTTACATAGGACACCTATCTATCTTTGGGCGAGGGCAAGTAGGCTTTCATTTCTTGATATTACATGAAAGGGACAAGAAAAGTGCAGGGGTTTGTGTCATGACCCTATCATCAAAATTAAGTCTTAGTGGAAGTATACGAAGTCTATGGCTTGGTATCGATCATGTTTGTAGCTAGCTCAGTGTGGTTTGGTAAAGGATTGGTAGCAATATTTGGTCCCTAGTTCATCCCAAATTGCAAGACTTTTAAGTTGATTAGATTTTACACATATCATTTGAAATGCATGCAGTTCTCAATGGCATGCCCCACTGCCTCAGCATGGTATTCATAGTGGGTGTTAGGGTTGTACCATTGTGGGTATGAAGGCTTCTTTTCTGGAAATAGATTAGGGCCACGAAATAATTTTGAAGCAAGGTTTGGTAGAGCTCCTTATAGGTCATAGGGATTGGATCAAAATGTTGTCTTCGTTGATTTGCACCTTGATTGCTGGGTGCATTATTGGTTGTTCGATTGGTATTTTAGTGGACTTATGGAGGGTAGCTTTATGGTGGGTTTGATGGGATTGCAAGTGATGGGTTATAAATTGTGGCATAGATTAGCTGCAAGGATATTATGATAGGGTAAGAACATGGCATTTTTAAGTAGCAAGGATTGGGTGCTTGACGTTGTCTTGGCTGAGATGTGCTAGCATAATTTATGGTTTTGGCCTCTTCTTCTTTTTTTCTTACAGCAATGGGCTTCTTACTTGATCCAGTTGTTTCCCCAATAAATATTCCACCACTCTTGATGGTGGCATCGATCATTTCTCCAGAGAAAACTAAGTTTGTAAATTTTTCTATGGCATTTCCTATGAGCTTCTGATAATAAGGAGCACGTAATGTATGAATGAAAGTGACTGCTATCTTTTTTCTTTAAGGGGAGGCTGGACTAGGGCTACTTTTTCTCTCCATCTTTGGGCATATTGCCTGAAACTTTCAACAGATTTTTTCTCGAAATTCATCAAGGAAAATCGATTTGATGCCCAATCTGACAAATGCTTGTATTGATTTAGAAAGGCCTTAGCCAGGTTAGCCCATGCTGTCTAGTTCTTTCCTCCCTTACATAGAGATGACCTAGGAGCCATATTTGGAGCAATGGGGTAGACCTAATAAACCTTCATGTTCCCATTCATTTACAAAAGCTAAGGATGCAGATGGTTTTAGCGATGATGATGGAAGCAGATTAATGTTGCAACATAAGCGAGAAAAGAAATCTGTGACTGTCGCCTCTACATAACCCAGAATCTATGGGAATATAACAAACGCATAAATTGCCAGAGCATAGACATCTTAAGCTTTCTTTTGATCAAAAAAATTAACATAGCCTCTTTCAATCTGGCCTAAGAAATGCATTTGCTACTCCTTTTTACCTTGACGTGACTATCTACCCATGCTTCTGTGGCTTCAAGAACTTGCCTTAACCTTTTCTTGAATGGAAAAGGTATTAGCACTTTACAGTAAATTCGATCAGGCTTAGCTCTTTCTATGTTGAGTAGAGCTGTGTATTCATTAATGATAGGGAGTAAATCTTGTTGGTTAAAGGTGAAACATCGGTAGGCCAAATTCCAAAACTGTGACGCTACTCGCAGCAAGCCGACATCCAACTAAACTTGAAATAAAAGAGCTATATCCTCGTACTTTTTACTGAAGACTTCTTTCTTATTGCTATCCCAACTATCCTAAATGTGCTTTAATTCCTAACAATCATTCTGATGAAAATTGATCTTAACCTCTTCATGCATTTTTTAGATGTAGTCGTGTTTTAGGATGTCCCCATCTTGACGTTGGTGACCTTTTGACCATGTTCTAACATTTTTGAAAGACTCGATAGTGGAGATAAGCTATTGCTCCATAAATGATGCCCCTTGCTAAACACCGAACCAGAATAATTATCCCAAAATGGTGATAGTCATGATAGTTATGATGAAATGATGCATGAAGCAAAACACAAACAAAGGAAAAATAAGTTAGTGGAACATTTAGGAGGCAAATGTAAGGAAATAAAGAACTTATGAACATCAAAACAAAATATTCATAACATGTCTTAACCAAGGTGGTAAGACGAGAAACGGGCAGTATTTCAACATGTTAAGATTCGATCTGCCCTTCATGAGGTGATGCAATATCTTATTTTGATGGAAGAAAATCTACCAGTAGTAATATTCATTTATCACCACTAGTGCGGATGTGTGTTCAGCCGTGACTTGGGCAACATAATGGCATATAGCAAAGACGTTGCTAATGATGGTTTTTGCTCACTGTCACATATTCAGACAAAGATTAGCCATTGATTGGGTGGCATGACGGCCAGCCTTGATAAATGATAAAAATGCATATGAGGGTGACAATTGTATACTCATTGTCACCTACATAATTATGGTACTTAAGAGTAAAGGATAGGAATGTTTCTTCGAGTGACCCCATTCTCTTCATATTCTAGCAGCGTTCTGGTATGATTTGACATGGTTTAATTGTATGGCTCACTATATGAGGTTTAAGTTGATGCTTAAATAGGTATCCAAATTGCTCCTCTGTCCAGTATGGACAGTCAAGGGACCCTTATCTAAAACCCATCATTGGTTTGGTAGAATGGGTTCAATCCGTTGGATGTATTTCCCTATGCAAATACGAAGGGTTACTCACGAGAGACATAGGTAATTTATATTCGGGAAGTTATTACCATGCCTATGCAGAGGGTTACTCACGAAGGTGGATAGCTCACTTCTTCCTAATGATTTGGTTATAACCTTACCATGGTGTTTGGCGGGACTCTAATGCACATGTAAGTGCGCGATGTGTGACAGGGAAACGATCAAACCTTTTTGCTTACTCCTGTATTACCACTTTTATTGAATTGATGATTATTCGAAAATAAGATAATCTTGACAATCATGCCAAACAAAAGATTAGTTGACAAAACAAAAAAAGTCATAGTTAAATAATGACCAAAGATTGAAGGAACCAAGAACCTGGCAAGACATAGCTAGTTATTGGCCTAACTCTCTATACTGTCCCCAGTGGAGTTACCAAGCTGTCGTAACATACCCCAGGGTGGACCCTCGTAGATCTATGGGTGCATACAACTTAAAATATTTTTTTAACTTACAAATGTCTTATTGATTAAGACTTTTCCTTCATGACATGATGAGAATGAGAAAGTACTGATTCTCGACTTATGATACAGTGAAAGGGGCCATAAGACGAATTGCTCATCTTATTGGTCTTGGTTGGCCATCACGAAATGGCCAACGCTTGGAGTCACCACTAATTATTTTAGGCTAGGCATGATCGGATGCCTATTAAAAACTATGTTTTCAGTTATGAAACTCAAAACATCGATCCTATGGTCCATCTAATACAAAGATTCATCGTTTGGGTTCAAGAGTTGTTTACGCACAATAAGGTACGAACCACTTTGTGATGCCCAAAATCGATACCTTACTAGCTATGTTATATCTTAGTTTTGATTCTTTCGATCTTAACTCATCATTATTTCGATATAACCCCTTTTAATGCATGAATCTTATAGAAATACAAATCCAGGTTTTGATGAAAAAGATTTAATCTCATATATGCCCCAAAAATATGGGGAATATAAAGATTCTCAATAAAAATGACCTTTGGATTTTACTTTAAAAAATTGAATATTCCATTTTAGGCACTGAAGAGATACCAATGTGGAATATTACCCTTGGTTTTACTTGAAATGATTGGAAAATTTGAATGCAAATAATCATCACAAAGAAATCATGTTAGTAAGGCAGAAATTGAAGTAACATAACATGGATCATTCAGTGCAATGATAAAGAAAAAGGATGGACTATTAGAATTTATCTTGGAATTGGCATCGATTATCTGGGAATAACCAAATCGACAATTTTCAAGATGCATCTGGGTTGCTTGATTGAATGAGGTTTGTTTGACATATTCATGGAAGTCCGAGAAGGAGAAAAATTTAATTGTAGTTGAAAAAAAGGGTGGAGTATCCCTTCAAAAAGATGGAGTTGGAGTATCCTCATGGATTACAAATAATTTTAACAAAGGAAGATTTCTAAATCTTGATAATTTTGAAAAGCGGGGTTAGAGTATTCCCTCGAAAGGTTAGGGTTGGAGTATCCCCAAAAGTGACATATCTGACACTCTTTAAAGAAGTCGGGTTGGAAAACTTAAGTCTAAAAACTTCATGATTTGGAAAATGGGTGAGCATTTTGACTACTTTTGGTGAAAGAAATTATTATGAATGAGGATGGTTAAGATGTAAAATATGTTTGTGCC